>JAQZBX010016140.1:21208-36905 GCA_029593785.1 Cabassous unicinctus | reverse complement strand
CTGTTTGTGTCACTGCTCTCAGTTCTTCTGGGTATATACCCAGTAGTGGTATTGCAGGGTCACGTGGCAAGTCTATATTCAACTTCTTTAGGAACTGCCAAACAGTCCTCCATAATGGTTGTACCATTTTGCATTCCCACCAACAGTGAAGAAGTGTTCCTATCTCTCCACATCCTCTCCAACACTTGTAGTTCTCTGTTTTTTTAATAGTGGCCATTCTGATAGGTGTAAAATGATATCTCATTGTAGTTCTGATTTGCATTTCCCTAATCATGAGTGATGTTGAGCATTTCTTCATGTGTTTTTTTGCCATTTGTATTTCTTCTTTGGAGAAATGTCTATTCAAGACATTTGAATGTCTATTCAAGTTAAGAGAGGGATTCTATCCCATATGGCTGATTCATGGAATTTTCTTGCTTGCAGATGTAGACTCTCGGTTCCCTGGTGTGGTGGTTGTCTATACTCGCCTCCTTGTTAGTTGTCATGGGTGAGTACAATGAACTGGAGAGTAGGTGTTGCAACTCTGCTGAGGCTCAGGGTCCAGCTGGAACATGGACAGCCTGGAGATTCAAGTCTCTTGGATGTACACCTACCAACTGCAGCACAAAATATAGGTTCAAATAAAAGGGACAAAAGAGGCATGTGTAGAGAGCCTACTTGCTCCTCAAATGTGGCCCCTCCTTAAGCCAAATTTAGCATATAAATGCATTACCTTCCCCCAACATGGACATGACTCCTGGGAATGAGCTTCCTTGGCACTGATGGATTACCACCAAGTACCAGCTGGTAATGAAACTGGAAAAAGACCTTGAATAAAAGAAAGAAAAGGTGAAGATAAATGAGTTTATATGACCAAGAGACTTCAAAATGAGTCGGACATCATCAGAGAGGTAACACTTATGCATGCCTCAGCAGAATATCATAGACTGCCAAAGTAGAAGAGTTGGACACAGATGTGACTTCTTTTTCCTTTTCTCTGGTCCTAATATTTTTTCCAAGGGAACACAGGCAACTGCAAGGATGTAGAATAAGAGGAACCAAGAAACAAAAATTAACCTTACCACACACAAAGAAACAATAAAATGAAACACTAAAGAAGAAAAAGAAGCTAACAAACTAAATAACTACATCAAGATAAACAGGTGCCCAGAAACCAACAAAAAATTACAAGTCATACTAAGAAACAGGAAGAAATGACTTAGAAATGAACAAATGAAAAAACAGAAGAAATTTCAGAATGTGGAACAACTAATCAAGGATGTCCAAACAAATATCATGAATCAAGTTAATGAAGTGAAGGAAGGGATAAAGGATATTAAGAATACACTGATGGAACATACTGAATAAATTATAAACATACTAAAAAATAATGGATATGATGGTGATGAATGGCACAATGCAAGAAATCAAAAATGCACTGAAAGCACATAACAGCAGATTAGAACAGGCAGAGGAAAGAATCAGCGATGTGGAAGACAGTACAGCTGAAATCAGACAGACAGTAGAACAGATAGATAAAAAGATAGAAAAAATCCAGCAAATAATTAGGGATTTGAATGACAACATGAAACACACAAACCTAGGAATTGTAGGCATCCCAGAGGAAGAAGAGAAGGGAAAGGAGGCAGAATGTGTGTTGAAGGAAATAATGACTGAAAATTTCCCAACCCTACTATGGGCCATGGATGTACATGGAAGTGAAGCACACCCCAAAGATTATAAATCCTAACAGGCCTACCCTAAGACATAGAATTATCAAATTGTCCAATGCTCAAGACAAAGGAAAAATACTGAAAGCAGTAAGAGAAAAGAGATCCATTACATACAAGGGAATCTTGATAAGATTAAGTGCTGATTTCTCATCTGAAATCATGGAGGCAAGAAAGCAGTGGTATGATGTGGTTCAGGGGCTAAATTAAAAAATCTTCCAGCCAAGAATTCTATATTCAGCAAAGCTGGCATTGAAAAATGAAGGAGAGTTCAAAATATTCACAGATAAACAGAAATTAAAAGAGTTTGGCAATAAGAAACCTGATCTTTAAGAAATAGTAAACTGATTTCTGCAGGATGCAAGTAAAAACATGAGGGAGAGAATTGCAAGAGAGTGTAAGAATAACTAAAAAGATAAAAAAAGAAATAAAACCAACATATGGCATATATAAACCTAAAGAAAATATGGCTAATATAAGTAATTCCTTGATGGTAATAACACAATGTTAATGGCTTAAGTTCTCAAAATCAAACACAGATTGGCAAAATGGATAAGGATATATGGCCCATCTATATGCTGTCTACAAGAAACTCACGTTAGACCTAGGGATGTAAGGAAGTTGAAAGTGAATGTTCGGAAAACAATTTTACAAGCAAACAATAGCCAAAAAAAAGTGGGTGTAGGTATACAAATATAGGACAAAATAGACTTTAAATGCAAAATTATTGTAAGAGACAAAGAAGATTGTTATATATTAATAAAAGTAGAAATATTTTAAAAAGAAAGAACAGTCATAGACATTTCTGCACCTAACCAGGGCACCTCAAAATACATGAAGCAAACATTGGAAAAAATAAGTGGAGAAATAGATGCCTCTACAATTATAGTGGGTGACATTATTACATCATTATCACCTTTAGGCAGAACATCTCAACAGTGAATTAATAAAGAAAAAAGGCTTTGAATAATACATCAGAGGATCTGGACCTGATTCACATATACAAAGCCTTATACCCAAATACAGTGGGATATACATTCTTTTAAAGTGCACAAGGATCATTTTCCAGTAGAGACCACATGATAGGCCACAGAACAACACTCAATCAATTTATAAAGATTGAAATTATACTAAATAATTTCTCTCACCACAATGGAATTAACCTAGAAATCAGCAAGGGGCAGAGAAGCAGATTAGGCACATAGATATGGAAGTTAAACAACACACACTTAGATAATCAGTGGGTTAAGGAGTATATTGAAAAATATATCAATAACTAATTACTACCAACCTTACAGAAATAAAATGACTTATATGAGAATACTATGAACAATTGTATCCCGACAGATTAGATATTTCAAGAACATAGACTAATTCATAGAAACACACCCGTGCCTTCTTTATGATATTTACTCATTTAAAAAAAAGTCTTGTCCTGGAAAAAAGTTGTAATGCATAAATTAATGAGGTAGTGTAGGTAATCAAGTATTATACTTTCTATACTCATATTTTTATGTTATCCTTTGTCTTTCTAGTCTGGCTATTATGCAACATTCTTGAGAGAAGTCATGGTCACTTAAAGCCAAGGCTTTGCCAGGGAGGGAAATATACTGGCAAAGAAAACAAACAAACATTAAAAAAAGAAATCTGTAGCTACCTTGAAACAAATGTAAATAGCAACACAATGTATCAAAACCTATGGGATGCAGCAAAAGTTGTACTGAGAGGGAAATTCATAGCCATAAATGCTTATATTATGAAAGAAGAAAGAGCGTGGTATTGACACAAGATGAGACATACTGACCAAAGGAATCAAATTGGGAGTTCTGATATAGATCCTCACATATACAGTCAACTGATATTAGACAAGGCCACCAAACCCATTCAATGGTGAAAGAATGGCCACTTCAACAAATGGTGTTCAGAGAAATGGATATCCATAACTAAAAGAATGAGAGAGAGGAACACCATCTCACACCTTATATAAAAATTAACACAAGATGGATCAAAGATCTAAATATAAGAACCAAAACCATAAATCTCCTAGGCAATAATGTAAGGAAGCATCTGCAGGAACTTGTATTAGGAAATGGTTTCATGAAGTTTACACACAAAGCACAAACAACAAATAAAAAATAGATAAATGGGACCTCCTCAAAATTAATAACTTTTGCACCTTAAAGGAGTTTGTCAAGAAGATGAAAAGACAGCCTTTAATAGGGAGTAAATATTTACTTCAATGGGAGTAAATATTTGGTAACCATATATCTGATAGGGACCTAATATCCCACATATATAAAGAAATCCTACAGCTTGAAAATAAAAAGACAATCCATCTAATAAATAGGCAAGGGATTTGAAGAGACACTTCTGCAAAAAAGAAAGACAAATGGCTAAAAAGCACATGAAAAGATTCTCAACATCATTAGCTATTAGGGAAATGCAAATCAAAACTACAATGAGATATCATCCTACACCCATTAGACTGGCAGCTATTAAAAAAACAGAACACTTAAAATGTTGGGGAGGATGTAGAGGAATAGGAACACTTATCCACTGCTGACAGGAATGTGCTATGGTGCAGCCATTGTGGAGGACAGTTTGGTGGTTTCTCAGGAAGCTAAATATAGAATGGCCATATGATACAGCAATTCCACTCTTGGGATATATGCAGAAGAATCGAAAGCAGGGACATGAACAGATATATGCACACTAATTTTCATGGTGGCATTATTCACAGTTGCTAAAAGTTGGAATCAACCCAAATGTCCATCAGCAGATGAATGGATAAAAAATTGGTGTACATGCATAAAATGGAATATTACCTAGCTGTAAGAAGGAATGCAGTATTAACACATGGCATAAAATGGATGACCTTATGTTGAGTGAAGCAAGCCATGTCCTGAAGTACAACTATTACATGACATCACTGATATGAATTAAGTATAGTGAGCAGGCTCCCAGAGTTAAAGTCTGGAAGATAGGTTTACAGGAGACAGAAAGGGAAAAGAAAGTCGTGAGTCAATGTCCATATGGGTAAAATTTTTGATAAGTTTGAAGTGTGTAGTTTTGCAATGGATAGTTATGATAATGGTGCAGTGATGCTATTGGGTTGAACAGTGCTGGTTTGTGAAGGGGTAGGGTGGGAACTGTGGGTTGGACTGTCCATGGAAAAGGGGGGGAAGGTTAGGGAAGGTTCCAGGTAAACACTGGGGATTTGTAGGTATGTGGTTGATACTACAATGCTGTTAATATTCTTTTGGCAATAATCAGGGGAGGGATACTAGTTTAGGGTGTTCGATGTGTCAGGCATTCGTGACAGGGGACATGAGGGGCAGGTTTCTATGGAGTGTGCAAGTGTTCATTTTTCATACTGTGCTGTATCAGTGGGTGGAGACCAACATAATGTGTGGGAAAGTGTTGGGCTCCCATCCTGAAGAGTCATGCTATGTTCTAAAATAGAGGGTTAGGAGTCTCTTGAGAGCATAGGCACTACCCAAAAGGGGAGAACAGGCCAGTATGAAAAGCCCTCAATGTTGTTGCAAATAAATATGAACCTTGTTCTTCAAGTGAAACATGGTTGCCATGGGTCCCGATGGGAGAGGAAGGGAGAAATAAAAAAAGATGGAACATGGGGCATTTTGGGGGTCATGGAAGTGCTCTACATGATCTTGCAATGATAGATACAGACCAGGTTAAATTTCATCAAAATTTATACAA
The DNA here is from genome assembly GCA_029593785.1 of Cabassous unicinctus. NCBI lineage: Eukaryota > Metazoa > Chordata > Mammalia > Cingulata > Chlamyphoridae > Cabassous > Cabassous unicinctus. The sequence continues at coordinate 31,476 of JAQZBX010016140.1, read as the reverse complement.
GTGTATTGTCTAAACTATAAACCATAATGTAAATCACTGAGCATGATTAGTAGCAAAGTTTCAATAATTATTCATCTATTGTAACAAATGTACAATCCATGTGTAAATGTTACTAATAGGGGAAAGGGGAATGTGGGGAGAATGTTGGGTATATGAGAATCCCCTATATTTTGTATGTGACTTTACTGTAACCTAAAGCTTCTTTGAAACAAAATGAAAAAAATGAAACACTCGGGGAATAAATGAAAGAAAATGTCACTGTACATATAAAATTACAGTTCTTACAGTGATGAAAGAAATAATGTCAAACATTTTTAAATTCATATTTTAATTATTTTTATTATTCCAAATTTTTAAAATTTTTTGCATTTTACTTGTTATTTTTTAAACTATCATTATTATTTGATTTTCTTATTAATTCTATTTGTTTATTTTGTTAGCTTCATTTGTTAAGAAGTTTTGGATCACAGAAGTGTTACACCTCTGGCAGAGAAGGATTATTGGTGTGGGGTGTCAGTGATAGGGGATGCATGGGAGGAGCTTCACCTGAGGCATACTTTAAGGCATATAAATGTGTTCAAGTGTTCATGGAGCATTGTCAGAGTGGGTGGAGATTACACAATAACTGAAAGAATACCAAATTTGGATCCTGGGGAGCTCTACCACATACTCTAATGGGACAGCAAGAATCCCTTTATACAGGGACTGTGACTAGTGAAGGAGGAAGAACTATTGGTAGCCCCTTGGTATTGATGATTTTACTTATAAACCTTTATTTTTGAAATTGAAACTTAGCCTAGTATTGTAGGCTGCCAAAGAGTTACCTCCTTAGGAATAGTCTCTTAGGAGACTATTCTCCTTAAAAATAGCTAGAGGACAGGCTGAAACAGCCCTGATAAAATCTTCTAGGGTTTATTTAGGACAGCAGGTGAAGGCTGCACACCACCCAGAGGAAAGACAGACAAAAGAGGGAAACTGTGATGACAGAACCGTGAGTTTGAAGCAGCAGCAGTTGCTGCTGCTGGCACCCTCCCCCACACTAAAGACTCTTTAGAATTCTCAGGCCTTTGGGCCTGTGACTACAGACAAAGGGGGATCCAGGTATCTATCACACCAGGAAAAGGGAGAGAGAGGAACATAACCTAAGTCTGACTCAACTTTTGACTCACAAATTAGGTCTGCTGTGTCCCAAGAATCCTTCCAGGCCAGGTGGGGCTGTGGTATTTTTTGCCTTGGAGCCTACAAGGGGCTAAAGATATACAATCCTCCCAATCTCCTTCTCTACTAACAGGGACTGATTGCTGAGGACTCAGAGGGGAGTGGAAATATTTTCTGGCCAGGAAAAGGGAGAGTGTTGCCAGAGATGGCTGGAGAACTGTCTCAGAGAAAGTTTGAATTACAAACCTCCTAGCCTCCAGACAATAAGCTCTATCACATTGATATGGTCTGTATTGCAATAAATACACTATGATCAGGCAATGAATTGAGAGCTGTCAAAAAGCATCATCGACTGGCAAACCAGGGAAATGCACACAAGAAAATTAAAAATAAGTAGGAGAGACTTTTTCTGGCCTTTATAGCCTCCCTGCTTAAGGCCCTAGGAAGTGACTCTACAACCAATTACTGGGTCCAGTGCACAGTTTTGAGCAACCAGCAGGACAATCCCAACAATCCAGGTCAAGCGAAAAATCAAAGAACTGTGGTAACTCACAGCCTCCTGCCACTAAGTCCCTATAAAAGAGAAAGAAATTGAGCATCTGAGTAAACTACATCCTAACCAGATGCCTAAACACTTGCAAAAAAATTATGAGCCATACTAAGAAAATAGAAGACATGGCCCAAGAAAAAGAATACATCAAAGTACCAGAAGAGGTGCAGAATTTAAGAGAACTAATCAGTGAGATGAGCACAAATTTCCAAAATCAAAGTAATGAGTTGAAAGTCAATATGAAGAAATAAATGAAATGAAGAGGACATTGAGTGAATGCAAAGAAGAATTTGAAATCCTGAACAAAAAAGTAACAGAGCTCATGGGAATGAAAGACACAATAGGTGAGATCAAAAACACATTTGAGGCATACAACAGCAGACTCAAAATGACAGAAAAAAGAATAAGTGATAACAAAGACAGAACAGCTAAAATTGAAGAGAAAAAGAACAGAGAGAGAAAAGAATGGAAAAAATTGAGCAGGGGCTCAGAGACTTGAATGACAACACAAAACACAACAACATAAATGTCATGGGATTTCCAGAAGGAGAAGATAAGGGAAAAGGGGCAGAAAGACTATTTAAGGAAATAATAGTTGAAAATTTCCCAACACTTACAAAAGAAATGAACTTACATGTCCAAGAACCACACTGTATCCCAATGAGAATAAATCCAAATAGACCTATGCCAAGACACATACTACTCAGAATGTCAAATGTCAAAGATAAAGAGAAAATTCTCAGAGCAGCAAGAGAGAAGCAAAAGATCATGTACAAGGGATGTCCAGTAAGACTTAGCACAGATTTCTCTTCAGAAACCATGGAGACAAGAAGACAGTGGTATGATACAATTAGGAAACTGAAAGAGAAAAACTGCCAGCCAAGAATTCTTTATCCAGCAAAACTGTTCTTCAAATCTGAAGATGAGCATAAAATATTCACAAACAAACAGAAACTAAGAGAGTTTGCAAAAAAGAATCCGCCTTTGCAGGAAATATTAAAGGAAGCCTTAGAACCTGAAAGAAAAGGACAGGAGAGAGGGGCTTGGAGGAGCGTGTAGAAGAAAGAATAGCAGTAAAGATAACCAAAAGAGTAAAAAGACAGACAAAAACAAGATGACATATACAAACTAAAGAATAAAACGGAGGAAGTAAATAGTGCATTTACAGTAATATCATTGAATGTGAATGGATTAAACTCCCCAATCAAAAGATACAGGCTGATAGAATGGATAAAAAAAAACAACAACATCAGCCATCCATATGCTGCTAACAAGAAACTCTCTGTAGACCCAGGAGTACAAATCGGCTGAAAGTAAAAGGTTGGAAAAAGATACTCCACATGAATGGTAACCAGAAAAGAGCAGGGGTAGCTATACTAATATCAGACAAAAAAGACTTTAAATGCAAAAAAATTATAAGAGATAGAGAAGGCCATTATATTTTAATAAAAGAGACCATCCACCAGGAAGATATAACATTTATAAATATCTACACACGAATCCAATGTGCCCCAAAATATATGAGACAAACTCTGGCAAAACTCAAGGGAGAAATAGACATTTCTACAATAATCATTGGGGGCTTCAACACCCCAATCACATCATTAGATAGAACGACTAGACAGAAGATCAACAAGGAAACAGAGAATTTGAACAACATGATAAACAAGTTAGATCTGACAGACATATACAGAACACTGCATCCAAACTCAGCAGATTATATATTCTTCTCAAGTGCCCATGGATCTTTCTCCAGGATAGACCACATGTTAGGTCACAATGCAGCTCTCAATAAATATAAAAAGATTGAAATTATACAAAGCACCTTCTCAGATTATAAAGGAATGAAACTAGAAATCAATAATAGATAGGAAAAAAGTCAATTCACAAATTTGTGGAGACTGAACAACACACTCTTAAATAATGGGTGGGTCAAAGACGAAATTGCAAGTGAAATCAGTAAAGATATTGAGACAAATGAAAATGAGAATACAACATATCAAAATTTATGGGATACAGTGAAGGCAGACTTGAGAGGGAAATTCATAGCCATAAATGTCTATATTAAAAAAAAAACAAGAAAGAGCTAAACTCAAAGATTTAATGGAACAACTAGAGAGACTAGAAAAAGAACAGCAAACCAATTCCAAAGCAAGCAGAAGGAAAGAAGTAATAAAGATTAGAACAGAAATAAATGAAAATGAGAATAGAAAAACAATAGAGAAAATCAACAAAACCAAAACCTGGTTCTTTGAGAAGATCAATGAAATTGACAAACCCCTAGCTATACTAAAAAATAAAACAGAGAGAAGATGAAAATAAATACAATCAGAAATGAAAAGGGGGAAATTACAAAAGACCCCACAGAAATAAAAAGAATCATAAGAGGATATTATGAGAAACTATATGCCAACAAACTAGACAACCTAGATGAAATGGACAAATTTCTAGAAATGCACAACCAATCTACACTGACGCTACAAGAAATACAAAAATGTAACAAACCAATCACATTTTAGGAGAATGAATCCATCATCAAAAATCTCCGGGCAAAGAAAAGTCCAAGACCAGATGGCTTCACAGGTGAATTCTACCAAGCATTTCAAAAAGTATTAACACCAATCCTGTTTAAACTCTTCCAAAAAAATGAAGAGGAGGGAAAATTAACCAACACATTTTATGAAGCCAACATCACCCTAATACCAAAGCCAGATAAATATTCTTCAAGAAAAGAAAATTACAGACGAGTCTCTCTAATGAACATAGATGCAAAAATTCTCAAAAAAATACTTGCAAATCAAATCCAACAGCATATCAAAATACTTATACATCATGACCAAGTGGGATTTATTGCTGATTTGTAAGGCTGGTTCAACATAAGAAAATCAATCAATGTAATACACCACATTAACTAATTGAAGGAAAAAGAAACACATGATCATCTCAATCGATGCAGAAAAGGCATTTGGCAAAATCCAGCATCGTTTTTGATAAAAACACTTCAAAAGATAGGAATAGAAGGAAAATTACTCAATATGATAAAAGGCATATATAAAAAACCCACAGCCAACATCATACTCAATGGGGAAAGGTTGAAATGTTTCCCTCTAAGGTCGGGAACAAGACAAGGATGCCCACTCTCACCATTGTTATTCATTATTTTACTAGAAGTTCCAGCAAGGGTAATTAGACAAGAAAAATAATAATAAAGGCATCCAAATAGGAAAAGAAGAATTAAAACTCTCACTGTTTGTGGATGACATGATCCTGTACTTAGAAAATCCTGAAGTATCCACGACAAAGCTACTTGAGCTAATAAATGAATTCAGCAAAGTGGCAGGATACAAGATCAATATGCAGAAATCAGTAATGTTTTTGTACACTAGTACTGAACAACTTGAGGAGGAAATCAGGGGAAAAATCCATTTTCAATAGCAACAAAACACTCAAATACCTAGGAGTTAATTTAACCAAAGAAGTACAGGACCTATATGCAGAAAACTACAAAAGAATGCTAAAAGAAATTTTGACAGATCTAAACAAATGGAAAGACATTCTGTTTTCATGGATTGGAAGAATAAATATTGTGAATATGTCAATCTTACCCAAACTTATTTATAGATTCAATGCAATAATAATCAAAATCCAAACAGCTTACGTTACAGAATTAGAGAAGGCAATTACCAAATTCATCTGGAAGGGTAAGTGCACCTGAATAGCCAAAAGCATTCTTAAAAAAGAAGACTGCTGTGGGAGGAATTTCACTACCTGACCTTGAAACATATTACAAAGCTGCAGTGGTCAAAACATCATTATACTGTTATAAAGATAGACACATTGATGAGTGGAATAGAATTGAGAACCCAGAAATAAACCCTCACCTCTACAGTCAACTGGTTTTTGACAAAACTACTGAAGCAGGCTACTAAGATAGTGAATCAATAGATAGATCTGGAACTATGTGGACATCAATACCCCAAGATGGCTGCTGGAAGATCCTCGTGAGATTTCTCCTGGAAGTCAGGAGAAGCTCCAGATAATTCTCCCAGGATCTTATCATTGGCTTCACCCAGGAGATTGATGGGTGGGGTAATCAATCAAAACAGCAAATACCTGGACTCCTCCCTTGCCATTAGCAAAGGGGTGGAATAATTAATATTTTAAAAAGCAAGCACAAAACCTTTCTCGGCCTTCTTGCTCTCGTCCCTGCTGCTGTTCTCAGCCGTGCACTCACCATGTTCCCCCTGTGCAGATCAACACACAAGTAAAACTTGAGCATTTATAATCTATAATGGGAAATTGTAGTCTATAAATCAGCCCTCTTTATCACTTTTCAGACCCTTACTCTCTACCGGGAACCCATGATCTGTTATTTTCTCCCATTTCTATTCTCTCCCTACCTTAATAAATTGCTGACATAACTAACATGATGTGCTCTGAAATTCATTTCTCCGGCATAAGTCAAGAACTAGATTAAATCTGGTAACACTACCAAGTCCATGCTAATGGGGAAAAAAAACAGTCTCTTCAACAAATGGTGTTGGGAGAACTGGATACCTATAACCAAAAGAATGAAAGCAGGCCCCTATTTCACACCCTATACAAGAATCAGCTCAAAATGGATCAAAGACCTAAATATAAAAGACAGGACCATGAAACGACTAGAAGAAAATGTAGGGAAACATCTTCAAGACTTTGTAGTAAGTGGTGGTTTCTTGGACTTTACAACCAAAGCACATGCAACAAAAGTAAAAATAGATAAATGGGACCTCCTCAAAATTAAACACTTTTGCACCTCACAGGACTTTGTCAAAAGGGTGAAAAGGCAGCCAACTCAATGGGAAAAAATATTTGGAAATCACATAGCTGATAAGCATTTAATATCCAGGATATATAAAGAGATGTTACAACTCAACCATAAAAAGACAAACAACCTAACTAAAAAATGGGCAAAAGACTTGAATAGACATTTCTCTAGAGAAGAAATACAAATGGCAAAAAAAAACACATGGAGAAATGCTCAACATCACTCATGCTTAGGGAAATGCAAATCAAAACTACAATGAGATATCATTTCACACCTATCAGAATGGCCAGTATTAAAAAGACAGAGAACTACAAGTGCTGGAGAGGATGTGGAGAGATAGGGACACTTCTTCACTGTTGGTGGGAATTCAGAATGGTACAGCCACTGTGGAGGACTGTTTGGCTGTTCCTAAAGAAGTTGAATAAAGATTTGCCACATGACTCGGCAATACCACTACTGGGTATATACCCAGAAGAACTGAGAGCAGTAATACGAAGAGACATCTGCACACCAAGGTTCATAGCAACATTATTCACCATTGCCAAAAGTTGGAAACAACCCAGGTGTCCATCAACAGAAGAATGGATAAACAAACTATGCTTTATTCACACAATGGAATATTATGCAGCTGTTAGAAGAAATGAAGTCGTAAAGCATATGACAACATGGATGAACCTGGAGGACATTATGTTGAGTGAAGCAAGCCAGACACAAAAGGACAAATACTGTATGAATGCGTTACTATGAACCAAATATATTGTGTAACATATTGTTTGATTAAAAAAAAATTTATATGTATCCAGTATATTTAATTAAGAAATGAATATATTTATTCATCTGTGTTTACTTTTTAGTTTTTAATTGTTTATATTTTTTTAATTATTAAATGTACAAAATAAGGTAAACATACAAAACAAAAACAAAAACACGGGCCTGCTTTTACTGCAAACTTCCTGGGCTCTGGAAAAGCTAATGTCCTCATAAATATCATGGACAGAGATTTTTTTCAAAAATCCTAACCCAACAGAAATCAAACACCCCCTCAGTTCAACTCCACATTTTCAGCATAGGGTGCTCTGGGGCTATTAACATCTATGGGGCTACTTCCATTTCAGCCACTCCTCTCAGTTTCATTGCAGTGAATATTAGTGGTCCTCATTGACTTTCACTCCTCATTAATTCCAGGACTACTCAGTCTGCCCTAAAGCACACTTTATTGCCTAGAGGGCCTCTCCATAGTACTAATTTTATACTGTTGTGGCAATCACTAACACTTCCATTCTAAACATCTGCAATTCCTCTTCAGAGGCCTTCCTGGAACTCACCTCTTTCTCCTCTCCTCCCACTCCAATTCCTGTCTCCTAGGGTTAGACTTTGTTTCATGCATGTGTAAATTTTCAGACAAAAGGAAGGATTACACTAACAGCTATTAACTCCTCCCAAACTCCATCTTGCCTTTTAATCTACACACTTTTATACTCCCTGGCCCTTCCCATCTACATCTTTGCTTCTGTTCTCTCTGCTTTATGGGCTACTGATTCCACTGACATTGGCCATGTCCTCGGTGCCCCCCAATTATTATTCAAGTAAAGCCTTCTATTTCCCTCCCCTCTCTCTCATGATGCCCCACTAAGCCCAGTGGCAGTTGAAGGAAGAAGATCCATAATTCAAAATTTACTTGCTAAAGGTCTTATCATTCCCTGCACCAGCCAGTGCAACACCCCTAACTTCCCAGTGTGTAAACCAAACAATCTTGGACAGCAGCTTGTCCATGATCTCTGTACTTTTAATGCAATTCTAACGTGCCTGTTGTTCTCAAGCTCCTTAACCTAGTCCTTCCTCCACCCAGGTTAAATTCTTTACTTGTGTAGACCTTTGAAGTGCATTCTTCTCTGTCAAGGTTTCACCTGAGTGCCAGTATCTTTTCACATTTACCTTGGATAATCAACAGTATACCTGGATTGTACTTCCCCAAGGATATACTGAGTCTCCCACTTATTTCTCCCAAATATTAAAACAAGATCTTGCTGATATTTCTTTTTCTCAGCCAACTCTCTGCTCTAGTATGTTGATGATCTTCTACTCTGTTCTTCTGCTCATACCTTTATTCAAGATTCCCTAGCACTCCTGAGCTCTTTAGCATCAAAATGGCTCAAGGCTTCTAAGGAAAAACTTCAGTTTGCCCAATCCCCTGTTATTCCTTGATCATATTTTCTCTGTTCAAGGACTTTCATTAGACCACTCTCATCTCAAGGCCATCCTTAACTTCCTCCAACCCACGACCAAATGTCAGCTCCATGCATTTTTTTGGACTCACTGGATACTGCCCTTTGTGGGTCCCCTCCTTTTCTTCCATTGCCCAGGCCCCTTTATGATCTCAAAAACTCCCAACCTGAACCTTTCTCACTTTCTGACCCCACAATTTCAGCATTCCAGTTTCTGCACCCAAAGCTGTTAAAACCACCTTCTCTAGGGCTTCCTAATTACTTCCTCCCCTTCCAACTTTTTATGAATGAAAACGGAAGGCATGCCTGTGGGGTATTAAACCAAGTACATGCTTATCATTTTCATCCCATTGGCTATTATAGCCAGAGCTTGGGTGCAGTAACTTGGGACCTTCCCTCCTGACTACTTTCAGTCATTGCCACTGTGACTTTGGTTCAGGCAGTCTCTGAATTAAGCCTAGACTCAGCTTTCACAATTTTTGTGCAGCATACTGTGGAGATGCTGATAAACAGCCACCATACCCAACATTTCTCTGCAAGCTGTCTGGCACACCTAGAGCCCTCTCTGTTAGACAACTCTAACATTTCAATAGAGGATGCTAAGACTCTCAATTCTGCCACTTTCCTTGCTGATCACCCACCATAGTGACCTTGAGCCCCATAACTGTTTCACCCTTCTTGACTAAGTTCTCAGCCCAAGACCAGACCTCAGTGAAAGATGTCTGAAAGAATCTATATATGGTTTATATATGGCTCCTGCTATGAAAAGGGACATCTAGCTGCAGGATATGGAATTCAACCTCTTCTGAAATTGTCAATGAGGTTTCCTCAGCTCACCATGTAGAACTCACAGTAGTTACACCAGCTTGCCACTTCACAAAACTTTTACACTAAGAGTCACTATGCATTTGGAGTAGCTCATGAATTTGGCATGCTTTGGAAACCCCAAGGTTTCCTTATTTGCTCTGGCCAGACCATCAAAAGCAAGTTTTGTGTAAGTGAATTTCTCCAAATTCTTTTGCTCCCTGAGGCCGTAGCAATAGTGATAAGTACAGGACACAGTAGAATTCATTCAGAAGAAGCTTAAGGAAATCCACTAGTGGGCGCTGACCCTCTTCAAGGTATAGAACACTTAGTGAACTATCGGAACCTGGCAAACTATCCTGCCTTTCTGTTGGGGACCTTCACGGTAGCACTCATATTATGCACCTTGTCAGCAGCACCGGTGACATGCAACATGGCCGCCAGGGCTGAGACAAAAGAACAGCTAAGCTATTATTAGCCTTCTTCAAGGAAGTTAGAGAGTTCGCGCCAAAAGCATCCCCTTCACGCCAAAAGCATTTCTGCCACCTACCCTAGCAACAGCAACCACCAATCCCAGGCCACCACCCGTCCTTAGGTCCACCAATCCACACCCTCCTCCTTTAGAGTATATATACCCTGCTTCTTCAATAAACTTTTGCAGCTTGATCAGAATCCTGTCTTGCTGTCATTCTTCGCGTCTCTTGTCCCATACCATTCTTTTCTT
>JAQZBX010016140.1:0-21108 GCA_029593785.1 Cabassous unicinctus | reverse complement strand
TTCACGCAGGTCGGGACACCTTTCCTCAATGGCCATCCTTAAAAGACTTTGTACAGGCCCAACAGATTATGCTCACACCAGAGCTCATAAATCTGGAGAACCAAGGGGGACATAAAGATCACTAGACTGGATTTGGGTCAGCCACAGTGGTCTACATATCCTTCCAGATGTCCTCACTCACCCAATGATGACTCACCTTCACACTCAAACCCATTGGACTCCTAGTCAGTTTGAAAATCTTGTGAGAAAGTATTGGTGGGAAAATTTTAATTCTGCAGCTCAAGAAGCAGCTGCAAGCAGCAACTTCTGCCCTCAATACAAACACACTGGACCCTTTCATCCTGCCCCTGGAAAGTTTCTGCCACTGTGAGGGCCTTTCCAGATCTGGTAGATTGACTTCTTTCAACTCCTTCCCTGTCTAGGATATGCCTTGTTATGGTCTGTATGTTCTCTCAGTGGGTGAAGTTTTTTCTTGCAAGACAAGAAACTGCCACATCTGTAGCCAAACATTTTGTCAGAAAGGATTATCCCCTGGTGGGGAGTTCCTTGAGAAATTCATAATTATCAGGGCACACACTTTCCAAGGAAACACCTCTCTAAACTTCTGTCAACTTCACCCATCCTCCAGTGCCTCCACTTTACCTATCACACCCAATCATCAGGGCTATTTGGGCACACCAATGGCCTGATCAAAACACAGGGAAACTGGCTGAACAATTTTCTCTCCCTTGGTTTAAAATCATTCCCCACATACTTATGAACTTATTGGATGCACTTTTTGGCCCTCACCAACTTCCCCCTTAGAGACAGTTATTGGCAGACCCAGGCTCTTATTTCCTTGGTTGCAAATAGTCAAAGTTAACTCCTCACTGTCTACCTACTGCCAAAAACTCTCTGACCTCCAAAATCTGTTTATGTTTTGAGTCTCTCTCTACAGATCTCTGCAATTCTCCAACACCTGTGCAACCAGGAGATTGTTATTGGAAATAGCATCTTCAGAAGCAGGAGCTTGAGCCCTGGTGGAAGGGTCCCTTTCAAGTTTTCCTTACCACCCCACTGCCACTAAGCTTTGAAGAATCGACTCCTGGATTCACTTATCACACCTAAAACTAACCCAATCACCTGAGTGAACCACTGAAAGCATCAGAGACCTGACCCTGTGGCTCTGCTGGTTCTAGAAGCAGCTGGCATCTGATGCAGACAGCTCTTTCATTCCAGCCTTGAGTATAGCTAAAATTCCTTTTGTTTCTTTTTTGAACTCAATAGTTAACTAATGCATGGTTTTCCCCAGAGAGCAAAAAGACCCTGACTGGCCCCTAGGGACCCTTGTTGATATTGCTATCCTCTCTTCCCTTCCCTGCAGTTAGCATCACTGCCTCTATCTAGATCTTAGGAAACATCTTCCCACACTTATTTCTTCTAGCCCAATTATCTATCAGGTTATTCTTTAAGCCACCGCATCTTACTTTATGTGCATATAGATACACTGTGTGTATTTGTGATTTTTTTCTTATTTTTAAAAATGCAATCATGCTATAGCACTTATTCAACAAATTCTTTTCTCACTTAAACTTACATTATAGATATACTCCAGTTCAAACACGATAGATCTAATTCATTTGCTTTGTTTTGTTTTGTTTTCTCTTTGTTTTGTTATAAAAATTGTAGGTGGGTAAAAAAATCATGAAGAAAGTGGAGAATATTCATAAACCTCTTCTCACACAAACTGTTTTCCCTATTAACACTTTACGTTAGCGTGGTAATGCTTAATTTGTATGGAATTTGAAAACAATTTCTATTTAGATTGACTGTAAAGGTTTGGAAAAGGATGGTGTTGATGGTGGTACAATACTGTTGAGTGTAATATGGCTGAGTTATGCATGTGAATGTGGTTGAAAGGGCAAGTTTTGGGTCTTGTGTGTTACTAGAATAAAAAATGTAAAAATATGGGACTGTATAACACAGTGAAACCAGATGTGCACCATGGACTGAGGCTAATAGTGCAAGTATAATAACATTCTTTCATGAATTATAGCAACTTGACAACACTAATACAATGCGTTAATAATATGATGGTGTATGGAAAAAATACTCCTAAGATAAACTATGGATTATTGTCAATAGTATTAATTTATATTATTTCATCAATTGTAAGAAAGGTACCACACTAAAACAAAGTTTCAGAAATAGGGGTGTTTATGGGAACATTGTAGTTTTTACATGACTCTCCTAAAAAGCTACAAATTCTCTGACTAATAAAAAAGAATAAAAAAATCCATGAACACTGTGACAAGAGAAAAAATATAGTTATGTAAGAAAAAGATGTATAATTCCTTTATTTTCATCTTTTGAGGTATCCAATATTAACAGGTTCATATGGAAAGAATGACATCTTAATTTATATGTGTACAGATTCACATGTATGTAAATACTTGGGATTCTTTCTTATTTTAAAAATTGTGATTATGCTATAGTTCTTACTTGACAACTTCTTTTTACACTTTTATATTTATCATGGTGAATATTCCTTTTATTTTTTTTTCCATTATGGTAAATGTACTTTACTCATGCCCATATTGCTTATAATGTGCATTTCTTTTAAAAAAAAATTTAAATTACATGGATGTTACATAAAAAATATAGAGGATTCCTATATGCCCCACTACCACACCACCCACATTTACATACATTAATAACATCCTTCATTAGTGTGGTACATTCATTGCAAATGATGAACACATTTTGGAGCATTGCCACTAAGCATGGATTATAGTTTACATTGTGGTTTACACTCTCTCCCACACAATTCTGGAGGTCATGGCAAGATATATAATGGGCTGTGCCTGTCATTGCACTGTCATTCAGGACAAGTCCTGAAAATGCCCCCATATTACACCTGTTTTCCCTCTTCCTCACCTCAGTACCTCCAGTGGCCACTGGCTCCAGATCAATGATACAAGTTGTTCCATTGCTAAAATCACAATAGGTCTATAGTAGAATACCATTAAGTCCACACTAGTCTATCATTCATTCCCCAATCCTGAGGATTCTGGGGTGTTGATGCTCACTCCACCTCTAATTGAGAGGGAGCTTCAGTCTTGTATGGCAGATGGATGGGACTCTCTTGCTTGCACTTGTAGACACCCTCGGTTACTTGCTATGTTGTTTGTCTCATCTCCTCCTTGTTAGCTGTCTTGGGTGAGTCCAATTAACTGGAGAATAGGTGTTGCAACTATGTTGAGATTCAGGGCCCAGCTGGCACATGGGCAGCTTCATGATTTAAGCCTCTTGGACATACATCTACCAACTCTAGCACTAATTATAGGTTCAAATAGAAGGACAGGAGAGCCAAGTGTAGGGAAAATACAACTGGATCCAACTCTGTCACACTGCGCAGCATAAATTACCAAGTAGGGCCCACTGACAAGGGACCAAACTCCTGAGCTATCTACCATGACTATTGTGTCTGCATGTCTCCATAGCTCTCAGGAGCCAGTCTATTTGGGATAGTACCTACTTTGGTCGTCAGTGAGCTCCTGCTGAGATGTGCATAAGTGTTATCTCTAGAATGACCTCCTGACTTACTTTGAAGTCTCTTGGTCAAATTAACTCATTTGTCTTTACCTTTTCCCCCTTTTGGTCAGCATCTTTTTTTTTCCAGTTGCATTTCTTGTTGGCACTTGGTAGCAATCCCTCAGTGCCAGGGAGGCTCATTCCTGGAAATCATGTCCCAAACTGGGGGGAAGTTAATGCATTTATAAGCTGAGTTCTGCTTAGAGAGAGGCCACATTTTAGCAAAAGTTAAGTTCCCAGTAGGTAATTCTTAGGCACCCTACAACACTAGGCTAAGTTTCAATTTCAAGAGCAAAGGCCTATAAACATAGGCATTAATATCAAGAGCCTGTCAATGGACCATCCTCATTCAGTAGTCATTGCCTCTGTACTTGGGGGCTTCTTGCTGTTGCATTAGAGAATGTAGCAGAGCTCCCCAGAATGGGAATTCAATATTCTTTCAGTTATTGTGTGCATCTCTACTCAGTGTGACAATGCACCATGAACATGTGAACACATTTCTGTGATGTATGTGTGCCCAGGTGAACCTCCTCCAATGTATCCCCCATCACTGATACCCCACACAAATGGTCCTACCCTTCCATGGTTGTAACCATTCTCTGATTCTAAACTTCTTCAAAAATGAAGCTTATAAAATAGCCAAATACAATTAATAAGAAAATGAAATAATAATGATAGTTTTAACAATAAGAAATAAAATACAGAAAAATAAATAAATAAAAAATAAAATTTGGATGAATAATAAGGAAAAAATGAAAAAAATTTTTTTGACATTTTGCTTTTCATCACTGGAAGATCTATTGTACTGTATGTACAATGACATTTTCTTCCATTTATTCCCTCAATGCATACTTTTTTCATTTTATCTTCAAAGAAATTTTAGGCCACATCAAAGTCATGTACAGAATATAGGGGACTCCTATATATCCAACATCCTACTCCTATCCCCACTTCCCTTGTTAATAATATTTTATATGTGAATGGTACATTTGTTACAACTGATGTACAAATATTGAAATGTAGCTACCAACCAGGGTCAATTGTTTACATTATGGTTTACATTTCAGAAGGTACACTTTTATAAATTTTGATGAAACATAACATGGCCTGTATATATCATTGCAAGATCATGTAAAACACTCAGGACCCATGGCAACCACCAAGCTTCACTCCTTCAATTACAAGATTCATAGGTACTTGCAACAACATTGAGGGCTTGACACTCTGGCCTATCTTCCCCTATTGGGCACTGCACTGCTTATGCTCTCAAGAGACTCTTAACCCTCAAGGTCTTCAAGATTCATCCATGTTATCCTGTGAATTAATACTGTATTACTTCTTACAGCTGAGTAATATTCCATTGTATGAATATGCCGCAATTTGCTTATCCGTTCATCTGTTGATGGACATTTAGGTTGTTTCCAACTATTGACAATAGTGAATAATGCTACTAGGAACATTGGTGTGCATATATCTGTTTGTATCCCTGCTTTCAATTCTTCTGGGTATATACCTATTAGTGGGATTGCTGGATCATATGGACACTCTATATTTAGCTTCCTGAGGAACAACCAAACTGTCTTCCACAATGGTTACATCATTCTGCATTTCCACCAGTAGTGGATAAAAGTTCCCAATACTCCACATCCTCTCCAACATTTGTAATCCTCTGTTTTTTAAAAGTCACTAGTCTAATGGGTTTAAAATGATATTTCATTGTAGTTTTGATTTGAATTTCCCTAATATCTACCGATGTTGAGCCTCCTTTCATATGTGTTTTAGCCATTTGTATTTCTTCTTTGGAGCAGTGTCTATTCAAATCACTTTCCCATTTTTAAGATCGGTTGTTTTTATTTTTCTTTTCCTTTATGTGGTTTAGGATTTCTTTATATATGCAGGATATTAAGCTCTTATCAGATATATGGTTATCAAATATTTTCTCCGATTTAGTAGGCTGCCTTTTCAATTTGTTGACAAGCTCCTTAGTGGTGCAAATGTTTTTAACTTTGAGAACATATCATTTATCTATTTTTTTTCTTTCATTGCTTGTGCTTTGTGTGTAAAATCCATGAAACCATTTCCTCATATTAGATCCCGTAGATGCTTCCTTACATTACTTTCCAAGAATTTTATGTTTTAAAGCCACCAATTATTTAATTCCTCCTATTTCTTTTTTCTTTTTCAATATGTCTTTGGCTAATCAGAACCTCTTACCCTTCCAAATAAATTTCATAGTTAGCTTTTCCAATTCAGTAAAAAATGGTGTGGTAATTTTTATTGAGATTGCATTAAATCTACAAATCATTTTGGTTAGAACAGACATCTTAATGACGTTTAATCTTTGTATCCATGAACAGGGAATATACTTCATTTTATTTAGGTCTTCTTTGGTTTCTTTTAACAGTGTTGTGTAGTTTTCTGATACAAGTCATTTATATCTTTAATTAAATTTATTCCTAGGTATTTGACTCCTTTAGATGTTATTGTAAATGGAATTTTTTTCTTGATTTCCTTCTCATATTTCTCATTATGGGTGTACAGAAATGCTACTGTAAACATAACCTGCCACTTTACAGAACTCATTTATAAGCTCTAGAAGCTTTGTTGTAGATTTCTCAGGGCTTTCTATGTATAAGACCAAGTCATCTGGAAATAGTGAAATTTTTGCTTCTTCCTTCCAATGTGAATGCCTTTTATATCTCTTTCTTGTCCAAGTACTTGGGCAAGATCTCTAACACAATATTAAATAGGAGTGGTGACAGTTGGCATCCTTGTTTTGTTCCATATCTCAGTGGTAAAGGTTTTAGAATTTCACCATAGAATATGATGTTAGCTGTGGATTTTTCACATATGCTCTTTCTCATGTTGATGAAGTGTCCTTCTATTCCTATCTTTTGAAGTGGTTTTCTCAGTAAAGGGTGTTGTATTTTGTTGAATGCTTTTTATGCATCTATAGAGGTGATTACATGATTTTTTTTTTGCCCTTTTTATCTTGTGTATTATATTCATTGATTTTCTTATGTTGAATCATCCTTGCATACTGGGGATGAAATCTACCTAGTCATGGTGTATAATTCCATAATTATAATTTGATGAGTTGTATAAGATTAGCAAACATTTTGCTGAGGATTTTACCACCTGGCTTCATCAGAGATATTGGTCTATAGTTTTCCTTTCTCATGACATCTTTGTTTGGCTTTGGTATTAGGCTAACATTGGCATCATAAAATGAACTAGGCAACTTTCCCTCTACTTCTATATTTTGGAAGAGTTTAAGCAGGTTTGGTATCAGTTGTTTCCAGAAGATTTGTTAGAATTCATCTGAGAAGCCATCTGGATCCAGGTTCTTCTTAGTTGGGAGGTTTTGATGACTAATTATATCTCGTTACTTCTAATGGCATGTTAAGTTCATCAACTTCTTCTCTTAATGTAGGTTGTTTCTGTGGATCTAGGAATTTGATCATTTCCTCTAAATTAACCATCTTCTTTGCATACAATTTTTCAAAGTGTCCTCTTATGATACTCTTTTTTGCAGTGAGTTCAGTGATGATAACCCCTTCCTCGTTTCTTATTTTATATATTTGCATCTTTTCTTTTCTTCTTTGTTAGTCTAACTAAGGGTTTCTCAATTTTATTAATCTTCTTAAAGAACCATCTTTTGGTTTTGTTTATTTTTTTCTAGTGCCTTCTTATTTTCAACTTCATTAATTTCAGTTCAATTCTTTTTTATTCCTTCTTTATACTTCCATTGGGATTATGTTTTTTTTTTTTTTCCCATTTCCTTCAGGTATGCAGTTAAGTGTTTGATTTTAGGTGTTTCTTCTTTTCTAATATTGGCATTTGTGAATATCAGTTTCTCTCTCAGTATAGCTTTTGCTGCATCCCATAGATTTTGATATGTTTTGCTGTCATGTTCATTTGTTTCAAGGTATTTACTGATTTATTTTGCAATTTCCTCCTTGACACACTGATTGTCTAAGAGTGTGTTCGTTTAACTACTATATCCTTTTGCCTAAGCAGTTTTTCTGACCCTTACTGAGTTCCAGCTTAACTCCATTGTGGTCAGAGAAACTACTTTGTATAATTTCAATCTTTCTGAATTCATTAAGAGTTTTTCTGTTGTCTAGTATGTGGTCTATCCTGGATAATGATCTATGTGAACTCAGAAAGAATGAATATTCCACTGGATTTGGGTGTAATGATTTGTGTATGTCTATTAGGTCCAGATGCTCTAAAATATTATTCAGGGTCTTTGTTTCTTTTTTGATTCTCTTTCAAGATGTTTTGTCTAATGGTGATAATGATGTATTAACATCCCCCCGAAATAATTGTAGAGACATCTGTTTCTCCACTTTGTTTTTCCAATGTTTGCTAATGTATTTGTGGGCACCTTGGCTAGGTGCATAAATGTTTATGGTTTTTCTTTCTTCTTGATAGGTTTCCCATTTTATTAATATATACTATCTTTCTTTGTCTCTTACAGTAGTTTTTCATTTAATGTCTATTTTGTCTCATATTATATAGCTACTCCTGCCCTTTTTTGGGGCTATTGTTTGCATATAAAATTTTTTCCAACCATTCACTTTCAACTTCCTTGTTTCCCTGAGTTTAAGGTGAATTTTTTGTAGACATCATAAAGATGGGTCATATTTACTTATCCATTCTGCCAATCTGTGTCTCTTGATTTCAAGAATTTAAACCATTAACATTCAGTGTTATTACTTTCAAGGAATTACTTACTTTAGCCATATTTTCTTTAGTTTTTTGTAAGCCATATGTTGTTTTAATTTCTCTTTTTATCTTTTTATTTGTTCTTACACTCTCCTCCAACTTTCTGTCTCTTGTTTTTTCCTTTCAACCTGCAGAACTCCCTTTAGTATTTCTTGAAGGGCAGATTTCTTATTGACATACTCTTTTAATTTCTGTTTATCTGTGAAATTTTTGAACTCACCCTAATTTTTGAATGCCAGCTTTGCTGAATAAAGAATTCTTGGGTGGAAGTTTTTTCTTTTAGTACCTTAACTATGTCATACCAGTGCCTTCTTGCCTCCATGGTTTTATATGAGAAATCAACACTTAATTTTATTGAGTTTCCATTGTATGTGATGGTTCTCTTTTCTCCTGCTGCCTTCAGTATTTTCAGTATCTTTGTCTTGAACATTGGACAATTTACCAAATATATGGCTTGGAGTAGGAAAGTTAGGATTTATACTGTTTGGGGTGCAGTGCTTCCTAAACATGTACATCCATATCTTTCAATAGAGTGTGGTAATTGTCAGCCATTATTTCCTCCAATACTCATTCTGCCCCCTTTCCCTTCTTTTCTTCCTCTGAGATGCCTATGATGCATATATGTGTGCGTTTCATGTTGTCATTCAAATCCCTAAGACCCTGCTGGATTTTTTCTATCTTTTTATCTCTCTGTTGTACCATCTGTCTGATTTCATCTGTACTGTCTTCTGCATCACTAATTCTTTCTTCTGCCTGGTCAAATCTGCTAAGTGCTTCCGGTGTTTTTTTTTATTTCTTGGATTGTGCCATTCATCACCATCAGATCTCTTATCTTTGAATGTGTGTTTACAATTTCTTCAGTAAGTTCCAACATTGTTTTCTAAATATCCCTTATCTCTTCCTTCACTTCACTAACTTGATTCATGGTATTTGCTTGGCCGTCCTTGAATAATTTTTCCACATTCTGCATCTCCTCCTGTTTTTACTTTGTTCATTAGCCTGAGCCATAACTTCTTGTATCTTAGTATGGCTTGAAATATTTTGTTGGTGTCTGGGCATCTGTTTATTTTATTGGGCTTAGGTGGTTTAATGAAATCTCTTTCTACTATTGGGTTTCATTTTGTTGTTTCTTTGTGTGTGATATGGTTAATTTTTGATGCTTGGTTCCTCTTATTCTGTATCATTCATACAGGCATATACATAAACAATAAGCATATACTAAAACAAACATGCATGTTTAAAGGCTAATGTTTTGGTTTTGAAATTCATCTTGCCAAAAACCATTCTGGATGAATTTCCCATTCTTCAAATCTACTCATTTTAGGATATTTGCTTTATAAGGTAGGAAAAGAAGACATTTCTCTGTGTTCATACCAACACTTAATATTTTGGTTTTATTTTTAATCAGCAGCCATCCTATTTGGTGTGAAGTAATATTTCATTCAGGTTTTGATTTGCATGTCCCATTAACCAATAATGTTGAGCATATTTTCGTGAGCTTCCTAACATTTGTGTATCATCTTTGGAGAAATGCTTATTCTTTATCATTATTTTATTAATGTGTTTATTTTACTCTCTATTAATTTGAATCTATTGAAAAGTATTTTGTTAAGGTTGGTGTTATATCAAATTCTAACAATTTTCTTTCTCTTTTTATTGTTGTATGTTAATTCAGACAATATTTTAAATGATAAATTAAGTAGCTCTTATCTATTTCTTCAGGAAATCATGTAGTTCTTTTGGTAGTTGCGTTATCATTTTTTAAGCAGTTTTATTGATTTATAGTCACACACCATACAATCCAATCAAAGTATACAGCAAAAGCTTTCAAATGGACTAATTGCTTGACTTCTGGCAGAATCAGGGCACAGGAATTATAGGAAATGGACTGAGGCCTGCACTGGAAGAGAACTGAGGTAAGTCTCAGAAATTTGGAACATATTGAGCAGACTCAGAGTTGGATTCTGGAAGGTAGATTATGAAGAGACAGAAAAGGAGTAGTGTGGTATAAGCTGATGCTCAACATGGGCAAACACCATGATATGGTGGAAGTGGGTGGTTTGGCAGTAAAGGGGATGATCATTGTACAGGGATGTAAATGGTGTCAATAGTGCTAGAATGTAAGTGTGAACAGTGTGGAGGTGGTTGGTGTGGAAAATCCATGAAACTGAGGCGACAGCTGGAGGAAGGAATAGGTGAACTCTGGGGATTTGTAGGTCTGTGGTTGATACTACAATGGTGGGAATGTTTATTTTTTTGCAAATATGGCAGGGGAGGGTCACTAGTGCTGGACATCAGTGGCGGGGCAATATGTGGGAAATGGTGCACCTTGGGCATGCTTCTACTGAATACGAATGTGCTCATCTTGGTTTTGGGTGCTAACTCAGTCGGTGGAGACCCAAGCATTAAACAAGAAAATAATAAACAACCATTCTGGAGGGTCCTGGTACGTTCTCAAATAGTGAGGTAAGGACATCTTGAGTACATAAGCAGTGCCTAATAAAATAAAATAGATCAATATATCAAGCCCTCAATATTATTGCATGCAACTATGAACCTTATTCTTCAAAAATTAAAACTTTATGGTTACCATAGGTTCTGAGGGGAAGAACATAAGGCATTATTACGGCATTGGAATTGTCCTATATGATCTTGCAATAATGGATACATGCCATATCATATTTTGTCAAATTGTATAAAAGTGTATGGTGCAAAATGTAAACCATAGTGTAAACCATTGCCCATGGTTAGTCATAATCCTTCAGTATGTGTACATCAATTGCAACATACGTACCATCTCCATGTAACATATTTTTAATAAGAGAGTGTCGGAGAAGGGGAAGGTGTTGGTTATATGGGCATGCCCCAAATTTTCTTTGTGACTTTTCTATAACCTAAAAATTCTTTGATGATAAAGCAGAAAAAATAAGACACTGGGGAAACATTTGGAAGAAAATTTTACTGTAATTATAAGATATCACATCTTACAGTGATGAAAATGGAAAAATAGATAAAATTTTTTAAATTTTGGTATTATAATAGTTACTTTTTATTGCTATTAAAATTTTATTTTCTTAATTTTATTTGGTTATATTTTTGGCTTTGTTTTTAGAGAGGTTTTGGATCCTAGAAAGTGCATAACTGTGGCAGGGCAGGATCACTGTGCAGGCTGGTGGTAAGGGAGGATATGTGAGGAGGGGTGCAAGTGGGACATGCCTCTAAGGTGTATGAATACATTCAAATGTTCATGTGTCTTTGTCTTGGTGGGTGGAGACCAACACAATAACTGGAAAAACATTATTTCCAATTCATGGTGAATCCTGCTACAATCTCTAATAGAGTGTCAATAATCCCCTGAGTACACAGGCAGTACCTACCAAAAGAAGATATACCAACATGCCAGGTCCTTGATATTGATGATTGTACTTATGAAATTTTTCTTGTGAAATTGAAAATTAGCCTAGTATTATATATCACCTAACAGTTACCTCCTGAAGCCTCCCTGTTGCTCTAATGTGGCCTCTCTCTAAGTCAAACTCAGCATGTAGATTCGCTATCTTCCCACTGGTGTCGGACTTGACTCCTGGAGGTGAGCCTCCCTGGCATTGAGGGATTATTAACAAGCACCAACTAGCAATGCATCTGGAAAAAGACTTAGTCCAACAGGGGAAAATATTAAATACAAATGAGTTTTTATCACTAAATGATTTCAAAGTGAGTCAGGAGGTCATTCCAGAGGTTATGCTTATGGGCACCTCAACAGGATCTCATTGCCTGACCCATTAAACATTTCCTCAAACAGCAGATCTCCTGAGGGCTCTAGAGACATTTAGACTATAAGCAGGAATTTCAAAAATTCGTAATCCTGTCAGTAGACATTATTTTGGAATACATGCTCCGAAATGTAACAGAGATAGTCTCATTTATAATTTCCTTACACATGGCTCTTCTGCCCATTTTATTTGAACATTTAATTAGCACTATACTTGTTAAATGTATGTCCTAGAGACTTAAATCTTCAGTCTATTCATATGCTGGATCAGCCCTGTATCTCAGCTGAGTAACACCTACTCTCCAGATCACTGGACTCACCCAGGACTACTAACAAAAGGGTGATGATGGAAAATGTCCATCCCAAAAAACAGAATTTCTACAAATGCAAGCAAGACTGGTCCATCCATCTGCCCTATGGGATCTAAGACCCCTCTCAGTCAGAAGCAGAGTGAACATCACCATCCCAAAATCCACAAGATTGGGGAATGAACAGTGAACTAAATTAGACTTAGCATTATTCTATTACAGACTTATAATTCTAGCAATGGAATAACTTGTATCATTGATATAAAGGCAGTGGCCACTAGCGCTTCTGAGGGGAGGGAGAGGGAAGAAAAAGTGTAACACAGGGACATTTTTGGGACTTGGAAATGTTCTGCGTGACATTGCAATGATGGATACAGGCAATTAAACATTTTTTCAAAACCTATAAAATTATGTGGGACAAAGGACAAAGTATAATGTAAGCTATAGACCATGGGTATTAGCAATGTTTCCATATGTGTTCATCAATTTTAACAAATGTACAACACCAATGAAAGATGTTGTTAATGTGGGACAGTGTGGAAGGTGGAAGGGGTGGGTTATATGGGAATCCCCTATATTTTTTATGTAACATTTATATAATTTAAAGTTTTAAAAAAATATTTAAAAAAAACAGACCAGTATGTCAAGCCCTCAATATTAATGGATGTAACTATGAACCTTAATCTTTAAAAATTGAAACTTATTGGTTGCCATAGATTCCATAGGGAGTGAGAGGAAAAATCAGTGTAATATATGGCATCTTTCAAGCATTGGAATTGTTCTGCATGATCTTGCATTTATGGATTCAGGTCATTATACATTTTGTCAGAACTTATAAAAGTATACTGTGTGAAAGATAAACCATAATGTAAACTATTGACTATGGTTAGTAGCAATATTTGTTCATCAATTGTAACAAATCTACCATACACATGAAGGATGTTATTGATAAGGGATAATGTAGGAGGGAGAGGGAGTGGGGTATCTGGGAATTACCTATACTTTCTATGGAACTTTCTGTAACCTAAACCTATTTGGTAAATAAAGTTAAAAAAAAGAAGACACTGGGGAAAGATACAGAAAAAGTTGTCAATATGCATAAAAGATAGCAGCACTTATGGCGATGAATTATTTATTTTTAATTTTTTAAATTTTAGTATTGTTATTTTTTGTCAGGTTTTTTTTTTCAGATTTTTTGTTTTATTATTTTTTTATTTCCCCCTACAAGATGGCTCCCTCATCTGTCTGCTTTTGTCTACTCATGTTTTTAGGAGGTACTAGGAACTGTACTTGGGACCTCCCATGCAGGAGGTAGTACCCAAACACTTGAGCCACTTTTGCTCCTTGCTGGTTGCATTAGTTGCTGGTTCTGTTGTGTGCTGGTTGTGGCATCTGCTGGTTGTGGCGTCTGCTTGTTGTGGCAGTTGTGGCATCTGCAGCATCTCCTGGTTGAGGCATCTGCTGGTTGTAACATCTGTTCATTGTTGTGGTTACAGAGTCTGCTAGTTGTGGTATCTGCTGGCTTTGGTGTCTGCTTATTGTCAAAATAGTTTCTTGTGGCATCTGCTCATGTTCTTTAGGAAGCACCAGGAACTGAAATTTGGAGTTCCCATATGGGAAGTGGGCACCCATTTGCTTGAGCCACATGTGTTCCCTTTGGGGGAGGTTTAGGATTGTAGAAATTTTGCAGCTGTGGAAGCAGAAGATCACTTATAGAGGTCTGAGTGGTGGGTGGATGTGTGGGAAGGAGTTCACCTGGAGAGTGTCTCTATGGAGTATGAATAGGTTCATGTGGTCATAAGGTATTGTCTTGGTGGTTGGAGACCCACAAAATAATTGATGGAATATTGAATTCCCATCCTGGGAGTTCTGCTCCATCTCTTGTAAAGCAACAAGAACCTCTAGAGTACATGGGCAGTGCCTAGTAAAGGAGGACAGACCAATACAACAGGTCCTTGATATTGATGTTTGTATTTATGAACCTTGTTCTTGTGAAATATAATCTTATCCTAGTAATATATGTTGCCTTATAGCTACCTTCTGAAAGCTTCCTTGTTGCTCAAATGTGGCCTTTTCCTAAGCCAAACTCAGCATCAAATTCACTACCTTCTCCCTTATGTGGGATATGGCTCTTGGAAATGAGCCTCACTGACACTGAAAGAATAATACCAAGTCCCACCTACTGGTTCAATTGGGAAAAGACCTAGAACAAAAGGGGGAATAATAAATATAAATGAGGATTTATGGCTAAGAGATTTCAAAGTGAGCCAGGAGGTCATTCCAGAAATTACACTTATGCATGTCTCAGGATGATATAACTGACTGCCACAGTAAACACTGCCTCAAGTAGATGTGCTCCTGAGGGCTCTAGAGACATCTAGACACTATAAGCAGGGTAGACAACACTAGGAAATTGGCACCCTGTCTGAAAGAAACTATTTCTTTTATTTTTTTTCATTGATTTAGCAAATATTTATTGAATATCTATGTGCCAGATACTACTTATGAAAGAAAGATCATAGAAGACATTTCAAGACCTTTCTGAGAATGTGATACTTAATCAAAGATCAACCTAAAGAAAAAGGTAGAATTGTCAACCTAAAATATGGGGAAAGAGAATTCCTAGCAAAGGAAACAGGAAGTGCAGGAAATCTGAAGGAATGAAGTGTTTGATGTTTTTATCCTATAACAGTTTAAATTTTATTTTTAGAGAAATGGGAAGCCATGGAAAGATTGAAATATCTAGTTTACATTTTAAGAAGATCCTTTTTGATGTTATTTGAAAAAGCATTGGTGTAGCAAGAATTGTAGCAAGAAAGGAGACATTCAGGAGGTTGTGATTGAAATCATGATGGGCAATGATAGTGACCCAGAATGAGGCACTGGAAGAGGACTTTGAAATAAGAGAGTAGATACCATGTCTAGATTATTGACTTTTAATTTTCAGTTCTACTTGGGGTGATCTCTAAATAGAAGTGTGACTGATTTTTAAGAGATTTCAAATATAGTGGAAATTGTGAGTCACATCCATTTGTGCTTGATACTTTTGAGTTGTACAGTTAGCATTTTCATCCACATGTGCCTGACTTGAATAGATAAAATGGCATATGTCTCATAGAAATAATTGAATAGACTTTTATAGTTGAGCAGGGTAGTACTATAATTTTTCTGACATCCTACTTGAAATGTATTTTTCTCAGTATATTTCATGTTTCAGTAAGGACATATTATTCATGTTTTAAAACTATTCTTCAAATTTCAGGGCTACTCTTTTATAATTTGGATATGGATAGTGTGAAACATGGAGATGTATGTTTAAACCTGAGTCTATTTTGAAACTTTTTCAAATAAATTCTGTGTTTTGTAAAAAAGGTCTGTGTGTTTGTATACACATGCATATGTGTGTTCAGAGATATGATTACTTAACTTTTTTATGATTATTTGAATAATAAACTTTCCTAACACAGAAATAGACAATAAAAGTTTAGTTTAAGAAGCTCACAAGTGGAGAAGGTGTACCTCAATGTTTGAGCATGGGTTTTTCATGTACAATGTCCTGGGTTCAATCCCTGGTATTTCCTAAAACCAAGAAATGGAAAAAACAAAAAACTCTTTTGTTGGTAGGTCATTCCAGAGGTTACAATTATTCATGTCTCAGGAGAATCTCACTGACTGTCACAGTAAACAGTGCCTCAATCAGGGTTGTTCCTGATGGCTCTAGAGACATATGGACACTATAGGCAGGGCAGACAACTGAAAGAATCTAGCACCCTGTCAGTGGGCCTTCCTTGGAATATATGATATCCTATCTCCCCAATGTATAAGAGTTTCACTCATTTATAATTTTCCTACACATGGTTCTTATGCCCCTTTTTCTGAACATTTCATTGGCACCATACTTGTTAAATATATTTAAGTCCCAGAGACTTACATCTTCAGTCTGTTCATATGGTGTTTGAGCCCAGAATCTCAGCAGAGTTGCAGCCAACACCTACTCTCCAGTTCATTGGACTTCTGCAGGAAAACTAACAAAAGGATGGTGATGGACAATGACATCCCAAGAAACAGGGCATTTCTACAACAGCAAGCAAGACAGTTCCATCCACCTACCCCATGGGATCTAAGGCCCCTCTCACTCAGAAGCAGAGTTGGCATCACTATCCCAAAATCTTCAAGATTGAGGACTGAGCAAACTTAAGGGGGGATTGCAAATATGGGCCAAAGTAGACTTAGGATTATTCTAGTAACGGAAAAACTTGTAACACTGAAATAATGACAGTGGTCACCAGAGGTTCTGAAGGGATGGAGAGGGAAGAATCTTTGTAACATGGGGGAATTTGGGGGACATTGGAAATGTCCTGCATGGCATTGCAATGATAGATACAAGCTACTATACATTATGCTAAAATATATAAAATTGTGTGGTGCAAAGTGTAATCCATAATGTAAAGTATAGACCATGGTTAGTAACAATGCTTCAATATGTGTTCATCAAGTGTAACAAATGTACCACCCTAATAAAGGATGTCAATGGGGAAACTGTGAGAAGGGGAGAGATGCAGTACATGGGAATCCTCTATATTTTCAATGTAATCTTATGTAATCTAAAACTTCAATGAAAATAAAGAAAAAGATGCTCACAGTACAAAAGGCAAATGACAATCTAATACATAATTATAAAACTGTGTTAAATGATATGAGAATATTATGACAGAGGCTTTAGAGCAAGGGGAGCAGGGAATGCTTTTAGAGAGGATAATTCCTGTTCTGTGTTTTAGAGAACTAGGAATTGCAGATTTCAAAGGAGGTGGTATAAATTATACAAAGGCAAGAGAATATGTTGCAGATAATTACTGTAGCCTGAAGGAGCACTTGTCAGGTACACTGGGCAGACAAAGGGGAATGAAGTTAGAGAGAAGAGTAGGCTTTGGTTATGAAGAACTTGAAATTCTTTGCTGAAGGGTATTGAAATTTATCTGAGGGTGATGTGGAGCTACTAGTGAATTTTTAG
The DNA here is from genome assembly GCA_029593785.1 of Cabassous unicinctus. Taxonomy (NCBI): domain Eukaryota; kingdom Metazoa; phylum Chordata; class Mammalia; order Cingulata; family Chlamyphoridae; genus Cabassous; species Cabassous unicinctus. The sequence continues at coordinate 3,713 of JAQZBX010016140.1, read as the reverse complement.
TTTGGTTCTGACATGATCACGTTTACAGTTTAAACAGATTATTTTGGTGACAATTTGAAATAAGATTTGGGAATGGTGGAGCCATCCAGAGGAGCAGAATTCCAGGGCAGGAATGATTGGAGGTAAACATGAGGCAGGAACATAAAGTTAGGGGGAGAGAGATCTGTTTCTAGCATCATCAAGTACTTTAAAATGTGTTTCTGTAATCTTTTTTACTATGAGAGAAAATTGCATTAAACAATTTTTAATGCAATTTGCATTAAATTGCATTTACTATGAGAGAAAATTGTTAAATTGCTAAAATATACAATTTAACAAATCAGTGTAAAACAAAAATATGTGTCACCATTAGCTATGTCAAGACATAGAAGATAATAAGTACCTAGGACAGCTCTGGGACTAGTCCCTTATTTTAATCTGCTCCCTCTGCTCCAAAGTTAGTCACTAACTTGGCATTTTTAGATTTTTTTTTAAAACATACTTCTTTTTTAATATTATACTTATTAAATCATATTATGTATTCTTTTGAGTCTTGGTAATTTGGCTGGGCATTAGGTTTGTAAGCTACATTCATTTTGTTTGGTGTAGCTACAGTTTGTTTATTCTAATTGTTGTGTAATATTTTAATGTATATGATAACTTGAAATGAAAATCATAAGATATATAACGATATATGACAATTTAACAATATATTTAGTCACCCCTACTGATAATGGGGAATGTGTCCTTTACCAATTTGAGCCATTATGAACAGTGCACCCATAGGTCATCTTAAAATGTATTCTGGTGCATATGTGCATGACTTAAATTGTATATTTCTCACTATAGCCATTGATGGAAATTTATATTTTTGGCTCTTTATGTTTATGAAAACAGTTCTTCATTGACTTTGAGATTTCCTAAAAGACTGAATACCTGCAATGTGAGATTTTAGTTGGAGAAAAGTATTGTAAATTTGGGAAATTGTTTTTAAAGCTTTAGAATATTTGCTTTACAACAGTGGAAAGAAGGTTAAATAATATTTGAAGGTAGTTGATTGGTAATTTTACCTCTGTTTTTGCTTATCCAATGTAAATTCTCAATTAATACCCTGCAGTCAAAGCTTATGAAGAAGTTCCTTTCTAAAAGTTATTAGTAAATCAGTTGTTTGAATCTTCCAATAAAGTGGAAAATGTGTGGATTATATTTACATTCCATGGCATTAGGGGTTGCTTGAGTTTATTTTTGGTACAATCCCTAATTTTTGGCATTGGAATATTTTTATAAGGCTTTTATTATTGCCATGTATTAGAAAATGATTAGTGAATCTAGTAACGCAATTTTGTGTCCCATGATCAAAACACAATTCCCTATATTTATAATAGCTCTAGTATGTATGGGAATGTGAAGATATTCTGATATATTAAAGTAGGGTCATTTTGGTTTGCTAAATTTGAGATTCCTCCTTATCAAATGAGACTACTATATACAAAGACTTTATTAAGAGATTAACACTTACAAAAGTGTAAAATTAGTTATAAAATGGAATATGAAAATATGGTATGAATCAATGGTCTTTTGGACCTCTGTGTAATGCTGAAGATGTGTACTCTTATCTAGATGATGCCAGTGCTCTGGGAACAGTCAAGATATTTAGAGAAGCCAACAGCATTCATGAGCAGTGAGTTCCTGAGTTCATTTATAGATCATTCCTTTGACTATATTTCACTATAACTAAGAATTCTTTTAAAAAGTCCTGCTCATTTGAACGAAAATCAGTCATTTATACATAATAATGTAACACGTTATATATATTTATACAGTAAACTTTTAATATATTTTCAAAGTAATTCTCATTAAATTTCTATAGAACTGGGGCTGTTATGAGTCCTTTATTGCAGATGAATTATCCAAAATACAAACAGGCTAATGTGGTTTGCTCAGGGTCACTTATTGATATGCAATAAGATGGGGCCTTCTTTTTCTCTCCACCTTTTAAATATCAATGTTTCCCAAGGTTCAGTGATGTGATCCTCTCCTCACTCCACATACATGATCCATGCAACACCCTCAATCTGTGTTATGTCCTAATCTATCATGCAGGTTTTTAACCAAACATCTAAAAACTATTTTCCTACATTTTGTGGAGAATTTTGTGTATTCACTGACATTAACCACCTTATGAATTAAGGTACCAGGTTAGCACACAAAGCTATGATAGAGCAGAAAGTCTATAGTTTTCAGTAGGAAATTAGTTTACAGTATTATTTTGGTGCTACTACTTAAACAGAAGTCGGTGCAGATCTATCTGAAGGGATCAAAGAATGAATGCAGAAGAGGGAGGACTTTGGTAAATGGGTTGGAGTTGTTTACAAAGGAAGATGATCAGAAGAGAAGTATAATATTGTATTGTTGGTTTTCTTCAGCATGTGATATCTGATAGTGTGATGGATGGTAGAAATTTCCAGCCAGAGGTATTGCCTCTCGTATGATCCATCCCTGATGATTTTTCTGTCTGAATTGAATATAGAATGATAAAATGAAACGGCTAAAAATGAAAAATTTAAATAAAATAATATTTGACACATTGTTTAATTTTTTAATGAGACTGAAGAAAACTGAGTGAAATAGCCTCAATATTAATAATATAATAAGAGACCTTATAAATCAGTAGGGAAAGTGATTAGGGACATAATTTCAAATAGGCAAATGGTAATTGACAAGCAATACAAAGGAGAGGAAACTGTCAGTTAAAAAAGGAAAGATGATAAACTTCATTATCTTCATTAATTATCTTCATTAATTTTCACAATATCTTCATTATTTTTTGCAATAGCGGCTTTACCAAATTAGAAAAGTTATGAATTATATTTCAGTGAAAAATTAATTTCTATATTTTTGGTGTCAGATCCCTGTTGGGAATTTCTATTCTCATACCTGATTAGGTATTTCAGTTCTCCTTTCAGACATGAATTTTACATATTTATGAGGATTCATTCATTTATGTAATATATATTGAGTTCAAACTATGTTTTATGTACTGTGTAAGCAATGGATATAGAATGCTGAAAAATAATAGTCCTTATATTCTGAAGATGGAGAAAAAATATAGTCTAATATAAATATAATCATATAAAATGTCAATTAATTGCAAAGGCTTTGTTGCAAAGAAAACAGGTAATAAAGAGAGAATCGATGACTGTGGTATTTTTTACCAATGATATGAAAGAATGTCATTGTGACATTAGAACAGGACCTCAAGGAAGACAAGAATGGAGCCATTAGGATATCAGAATTCTATGCTGGGCAGATGTAATGTCCAGGGAAATGTTTCAGATGTTCAAGGCAAACAGAAACCTGTGTGGCAGGGAATGACTAATAAGGAGTGTTCAGAGATTCAAGTTCTTCCATTGTTAGAATAATAATGTCTATAAGAGAATAGTAATGTGTACTTTACCCCTTTCTGGTGTCAGAAAAGGAAGACAGCAGTTGCCTGAGCACTGAAGAAACTTCAAGATATAGAGAGACCCTTATACACATGTATTCCTTGCACTTTAGTAATTGGGGTGCAAAAATATTGCACAAAATAAAATGAGCCACTTTTATTTTCATTTGTAGGTTTGGGTTGAGAACTCTGTATTACAGGTGATATTCATTTTCGTGTTCAGGTACCACTGCCCTGGAGAATACTCACTCTCCTCTGACATAAAGATATACACAAACACAAACCTACA
>JAQZBX010016139.1:13298-36906 GCA_029593785.1 Cabassous unicinctus | reverse complement strand
AAAAAAAAAAAAAAAAAAAAACTTCCAGGCAAGAATTCTCTATCCAGCAAGGCTTGCATTAAAAAATGATGGAGAGTTTAAAATATTCACAGACAAATATTAACTAAGAGAACATGCAAATAAAAAACCTGCCCTTCATGAAATACTAAAGGGAATTCTGCAGATTGAAAGGAAAAAACAGGAGAGAGAGAGAGTTTGAGGAGAGTGTAATAACTAAAAAGACAAAAGGAGAAATAAAACTAACATTTGACATACATAAACCAAAAGAAAATATGACTAATATAAGTAATTCCTCGAGAGTAATGACACTGAATGTTAATGGATTAAACTCTCAAGTCAAGAGACATAGATTGGCAGAATGGATAAGTAAACATGATCCATTTATATGATGTCTACAAGAAACCCACCTTACACCCAGGAATTCGAGGAGGCTGAAAGTGAATGGCTGGAAAAGAATCTTACAAGCAAAAATAACCAAAAAAGGGCAGAAGTAGGTATACTAATATCAGACAAAATAGACTTTAAATGCAAAAGTATTGTAAAAGACAAAGAAGGACATTATATATGAGTAAAAGGGGTAATTTTTCAAGAAGAAAGAACAATTATAAACATTTATGTATCTAACGAGGGTGCCTCAAAATACATGCGGCAAACACTGGAAAAACTAACTGGAGAAATAGATGCCTCTACAATTATAGTTGGGGACATTAATACACCATTATCAAAATTATACAGAGAATCAATAAAGAAACAAAGACTTTGAATAATACATTAGAGGATTTGGATCTAATAGGCATATACAGAACATTACACCCAAATACAGTGGGATATAATTTCTTCTCGAGTGCACAGGGATCATTCTCCAAGACAGACCAAATGCTAGGCCACAGAAAAATTCTCAATGAATTCAGAAAGATTGAAATTATACAAAGTAACTTCTTTGATGACAATGGAATAAAAACTGGAAATCAGTAAGGGCCAGAGAACCAGATTAACACAAAAATATGGAAGTTAAACAACACAAAGACAAACAGTGGGTCAGCGAGTAAATCTGCAAACAAATTAATAACTACATTGAAACAAATGAAAATGACAACACAACATATCAAAACCTATGGGATACAGCAAAAGCTGTACTGAGAGGGAAATTTATAGCCAAAAATGCAAATATCAAAAAAAGAAGAAAAAGCTAAATTCAAAGACCTAACTGTACACCTGGAGGAATTAGAAAAAGAACTAACTAACCCCAAAGGAAGTAGAAAGAAAGAAATAACAAATATTAGAGCAGAACTAAATGAAATAGAAAATAAGAAAGCACTAGAAAAAAGAAAACCAAGAGCTGGTTGTTCAAAAAGATCAATAAAATTGACAAAACCTTAGCCAGACTAACAAAGCAAAAGGAGAGAAGATGCAAATACAAAAAATAAGAAATGAGGGTTGGGATATCTCCAATGACCCCACAGAAATAGTTTCATATAAGGATACTTTGAAAAATTATGTGCCAACAAGAAGGATAATTTAGAGGAAATGACAAATTCCCAGAAATGCAGAAACAGCCTACACTGATGAAAGAAGAAATTGATGAACTCAACAGACTAATCACAACTAATGAGATACAGTCATCAAAAACTCCCAACTAAGAAGAACCCCGGACCAGATGGCTTCACTGGTAAATTCTACCAAACATTCCAGAAAGAACTAACACCATTCATGCATTAACTCTCCCAAAAAATAGAACTAGAAGGACCATCGCTTAACATTCTATGATGCCAACGTTACCCTCATACCAAAGCCAAAGACACCCCAATAAATTTAAACTACAGACCAATCTCGATGCTAAAATCCTCAACAAAAAAAACTTGCTAATCATATTCAACAGCACATCAAATGAATTATACACCATGACCAAGTGGGTTTCATTCCGAGCATGCAAGGATCATTCAACATAAGAAAATCAATCAATATAATACACTATATAAGAAGATCGAAAGAAAAAAATCACATGGTCACCTCTATAGATGCAGAAAAAGCATTCGACAAAATACAGCACCCTTTCCTGATAAAAACACAGTGAAAGATAGGAATAGAAGGAAACTTTCTGAATATGATAAAGGGTATATGTGAAAAGTCCACAGCTAACATCATACACAATGGAAAAATCCTAAAAGCTTTCCCTCTAAGATCAGGAACAAGACAATGATCCCCAATATCACAGCTCATATTTAATATTGTTTTAGAAGTACTTGCTCAAATGGAAGAAATTACAACATTGATATGGAGGCAGTGGTCACCGGAGGCTCTGGGGCAGGAAGAGGAGAAAACAGTTGTAATACAGGGACTTTTCCAGGACTTGGGAAACATCCAGAATGACATTGTAATGACAGGTACAGGCCATTTTATATCATCCCATAAAATGCAGTACTGTGTGGGAGAGAGTGTAGACTACAAGGTGAACTATGGTCCATGCTAAGTGGCAATGCCACAGAATGCATTTATCAACTGCAATGAATGTGCTACACTAATGAAGGATGTTGTTTATATGGGAGGGTGAGGGAGGTGTGGGGCATGGGGCATATGGGAATCCCCTATATTTTTTATAGGGGAAGGGGAAGGAGAAATAGAATAGATAGAAGAGGTGGTATTTAATGGGAAACGGGAGTGTTCTATGTGATCTTGAAATGATGGAAGCAGGCCACACTAAACATCATCAAAATTTATAAAAGTGCATTATCTAAAATGTAAACCATAGTGTAATCCATTGACCATAGTTAGTAGTTATGTTTCACTATTTTTACATCATTTGTAAGAAATGTACCATCCACATGTAAAAAGGTATTAATATATGAAGAGGGAAAAGTGGGAGGATGTTGGCTATATGGGAGTTCCCTGTATTCTATATAGGACTTTACAGTGACCTAAAACTACTTTGAAATCAAAATGGAAAAGAGTAAGACACTGGGGAATAAATGGAAGAAAATGTCACTGTACATACAGAACAACAGATAGTAAAGTTATGAAAGGCAAAATGTCCAAAAAAGTTTTAAATATTTTTCATTATATATATATATATTTTTTTAAGTACAAGAAGCTATTTTAATAAACAGACTTTTTTTCTTTGTATACTGATTATTCAGGAGAAATCTCTTTTTTTTTAATGCAATTTTTTTCATACATATTTTAAAAGATGAGAAGGGTAGGTTGCAAGATTCATTATATTTTAATACCCCAATTTTTAAATTTTATTTAATTTTTAGTTTTTTTAAATTTTTATGTATTTTATTTCTTATATTTAAAACTATCATTATTATTTCATTTTCCTATTAATTGCATTTGGCTGTTTTATTGGCTTCATTTATGAAGAAGTTTTGGATCACAGAAGGGTTACAACTTGGGCAGGGGCGGATCATTGGTGTGGAGTGTCAGTGATGGGGAATGCATGGGAGAAAGTTCACCTGGGCATACATATAAGGTATATAAATGCGTTCAAATGTTCAAAGGGTATTGTCACAGTGATTGGAGAGCCACACAATAACTGAAAGAATATTGAATTCCCATCCTGGGCAGGTCTGCCGTATTCTCTAATGGAACAGCAACAATCCCTCAAGTACAGTGGCAATGACTAGCAAAGGAGGATGGTCCATTAATCGGCCCATGATATTGATGACTATGCTTATGAGCCTTTGCTCTTGAAATTGAAACTTAGCCTAGTGTTATAGGGTGCCTAGGTGTTACCTCCTGAGAACCTCCTTGTTTTTCAAATGTGGCTTCTCTCTAAGTCAAACTCAGCATATAAATGCATGACCTTCCCCTCACCATGGGACCTGAGTACTGGGTATAAGCCTCCCTAGCCCCAAGGGATTACTACCAAGCACCAACTAGCAAAGAACTAGAAAAAGACCTCAAATAAAAGGGGGAAAATGTAAAGACACAAATGAGTTTATATGGCTAAGAGACTTCAAAGTGAGTCAAGAGGTCATCCCAGAGGTACCACTTATGCATATATCAGCAAGATCTCATAGACTGTCAAACTATATACTACCCCAAAGAGTAGGACTCCTGAGGGCTCTGGAGACACCCAGGTCCTATGGTCAGGGCAGATTGCTCTGGAGTTTGGTGCCTGGCCAAAGAATCCTATTTTGTAGTTTGTCCTCCTGAGAATGACAGAGTTGGACTCTGTTATGGCTTCCCTACACATGACTGATCTGTCCCTTCAGTTTGAACCTATAGTTCATGCTGGAGTTGGTAGGTGTATGTCCAAGAAACTTAAATCTTTGGGTTGTCCATGTGCCAGCTGGGCCCTGAGACTCAGCAGAGTTGCAACACCTAGTCTTCCATTCATTGGACTCACCTAGGACAACTAACAAGGAAATGAGGATGGATGACCACCATACCAAGGAAACAAGAGAGCTTACAGCTGCAAGCAAGAGAGTCCCAACCATTGCCTGTGTGGGATCGAAGACCCCTCTCAATTAGAGGTGGAGTAGACATCACTATCCCACAATACTCGGATTGGGGAATGGACTATGGACTAGAGTGGACTTACTGATATTCTACTATAGACTTATTGTGATTCTAGTAATGGAAGAAATTACAACATTGATGTGGAGGCAGTGGCCACTGGAGGCTCTGAAGGCAAGGAGAGGGAAAAACAGGTATAATACTGGGGTATTTTCAGGACTTGGGTATCGTCCTGAATAACATTGCAACGACAGATATAGGCCATTATATATCTTCCTATAACCTACAAAATTGTGTGGGAGAGAGTATAAACTACAGTGTAAACTAAAATCCATGCTCAGTTACAATGCCCCAAAATACATGTATCAATTGCAATGAATGTACCACACAAATGAAGGATGTTGTTTATGTGGGAAAATGTGGGAGGTAAGGGGAGTGAGGCATATGGGAATCTCTATATTTTTACGTAACATTTATAAATTCTAAATATCTTTAAAAAAATAAATTCGCATAAATAAATAAATAAATAACGTAGATAGAGACGACAAATTCCTAGAAACAAAAATTACAAACTGTCTCAAGAGGAAATAGGAAAACCCAATAATGCTATAACAAGTTATGAGATTGAATCACTAACCACTCCAGGAATGGATGTATACACTACTGAATCCCACCAAGAATTTAAAGAAAAATTAACACCAATCCCTCTCAAACTTTTCAAAAAATAAAACAGGAGATAACACTTCTCATTGATCCTACGATGCCAGCATTACAATGATACCAAAGCCAGATAAAGAGAGCTCATGAATAGAAAATTAAAAGCAATATTCTTTATAAATGGGCATGCAAAATCATCAAGAAAATACTGGCAAATGAAATACAGCAGGGTATTAAAAGCACTTATATATAATGAACAAGTGGAATTCATTCCAGGAATGAAAAGATAGTTCAACATAAGATCAAATAAGGTAATACACATCACATTGTTAGAATGAGGAAAAAAGAATCTGATCATGTTAATTGTTTCAGAAAAAAAGTTTGAAATACTCAACTTATCTTCATGAAAAAAGAAATACAATAACAAAACTAGGAATAGAAGGAAACATTCTCAATAAAGGTCATTTATAGAAAACAAAATATCAATTGAATGATGAAAAGTAATGAATAATGTAAGGATGCCCACTGTCACCACTGTTTATGAACATTTTACTGGATATTTAGGAAGAGCAAAAAGACAATGAAAAGAAATTTAAAAAGATCTAAATTGGAAAGGGAGATGTAAAACTATACCAATTTGCAGATGACATAATCTTATATATAGAAACTTCAAAGAATCCACAAGAAAGCTATTAGGACAAGTAAATTCTGCAAATTGCAGAGTATATAAAATAAACATATAAATATAAGTTTAAAGTCTATTCACAGGTAATTGTCTGAAAATGAAATAAAGAAAACACCATTTACAACGGAATATAAAAAAATCTAGGAATAAATTATGAAGTGAAAGATTTTAATATTTGAAAATTGCAAAGCATTGCTGAAAGAAATTAAAGTTAACAATAAATGGAAAGTCTTTGATCATGTATTGAAATACTTAATACTGTTAGGATTTCTATATTACTAAAGTGTTCTAAAAATTCAATGGAATCTGTAGTGAATTTACAGAAGCCTTTTATATAGGAATGGAAAATGTGATGCTCAAATTCATGAGGCCCCAAATTGCCAAAATACTCTTGAAAATGAAGAACAAAGTTGGAAGATTTATACTTCTTTTTCTTTTTTTTCATTGACTAGTCTTAATTTTATTTGCTTCTTTGAATTTGTGAACTTTTGGGTTGATTTCACATTTACTACAATGTATAGTGATTAAAATTGTTTCACTAGCAAAGGGAGAGATGGATAGACCAATGGAATAGAATTGAGTTTTCAAAATTAAACCTGGATTTCTAAGGCTAGTGGATTTTCCACAAGGGTGCCGTGTTCATTCAATGGGGAAAGAATTGTCTCTTCAACAAATGATGCTGTGATAACTTAAAATCCACATGAAAAAGAATGATTATGGACTTCTCCAGCTTATCATAAACAAAAACTAATTCAAATTAATCAATGAATATATATATATATATACACATACATATATATGAGCTCTCTTTGAAATTTCTTACAAAATACATGTGGAAATAGATCCAGGACACTGTATTAGGCAATGTTTTCTTAGATTTTCAACAAAAGCACAAGCAACAAAGGAAAATGAGTTAGATTGGACATCATCAACACAAAAAACTATTGTGCATCATAAGACATTACAAGAAACTGAAAAGACAATCTACTTGGTGATAAACAACATACAGAAAGCATATATATCTGATAAGGGTTTTATATTCAGAATATATTAAAAAACCCTTCAATTGAACAACATAAAGACAAACAATCCAATAAAAAATGGGGAAATGATTTGAATACACATTTCTCCAAAGAAGACATACAAATGTATAATAAGCATATGTAACGATGTTCAAATCATTTAGCCATTAGAGAAATAAAAATCAAAACTATAACGAGATATTACTCTACAGCCACAAACATAACTATTATTTTAAAAAATGAGTAAAACAAGTATTGATAAGGTTGCAGTGAAATAGGGACCTTAGTATATTTTTGGTGGGAATTAATAATGGTGCAGCTACTGTGGAAAACAGTTTGGCAATTCCTCATAAAATTAAACATAGAATTACCATATGAGCCATAACTTCCACTTTTTTTGTATACCCAAATTAATTTTAAAATGATATTAGGACAGATATATGTACACCCATTTTCACAACACCATTATTCATAATAGCCAAAAGGGGGGTGAAATCGAAGTGTCAGTATGGCCATACAGTGGAATATTACTCAGGTATAAAAATAAATGAAATGTTGATATATGCAACAACATGTGTGAATCTTTAAGACAACTGTTTGAATAAAATATTTCATATGCAAATTAAATATATTGAATAATGTATCTTATGTGAAGCACTTATAATATGCAAATTCATAGAGACAGAAAGTAGAATTGTGGTTACCAAGGGGGGGAGGAGGAGGTAATAGGGGTTTTTGCTTAATGGATAAGTTTTTCATTGGTATGATGAAAATGTTCTGGAAATAGATATTAGTGAATCAAACCACATTTTAAATGTACATATGTCACAAAATCTCACACTTAAATGTGGTTAAAAAGGTTTTTTTGTTACAAATATACAGAAACTCCTGAAAAGTCCACAGTAAAATTCTTAGAGATAATGAATGAAATCAGCTAATTGGAGAGGTACAAGATCAGCACCCATAATTCAGTAGTGTTTATATACATAAGAAGTGAACAATTGGAAAAAAATCATGAGAAACTTCCTTTCACAATAGCAATTAAAGAATAAAATATCTAAGAATAAATTTAATCAAACATGTAAAGGGTCTATACACAGAAAACAATAAAATACTGCTAAAAGTAATCATACAAGATATAAACAAATGGAAGGACCTTCAGTATTTGTGGATTGGAAGACTAAATATCATTAAGATGTAAATTATACCCAAATTGATTTATAGATTCATCACAATCCCCAACAAAATAGCAACAACCTTCTTTTTAGAAATGAAAAAGCCAATCCTCAAATTTATATGGAAGGAAGGGTAAGGGAATCCAAATAGCTAAAGCCATCTTGAAAAATATCAATGAAATATGGAGAGCACAATTCCCAATCTTAAAACTTATTACAAAGCCAAAGTAATCTTAACAGCATGGCACTGGTACAAGGACACATATATAGGCAAATGGAATAGAACTGAGAGCTCAGAAATCAGCCCTCATATTATAGCCAACTGATTTTTGAAAAAAGGGGTAAAGACCAGTCAATTGGGAAAGAATAGTCTCTTCATCAAATGGTGCTGTGAAATCTGGATAACATTTGCAAAAAAAAAAAGGAGGGCTCCTACTGCACACCTATACAAAAATCACCTAAAAATGCTTCAAAGACTATATATAAGAGCTAGAAAAATTAACTCCTAGAAGGAAGCTTAGGGAAGCATCTTCAAGACCTTGTGTTAGGCAATGTTTTCTTAGACTTTACAACCAAAGCACAAGCAATAAAAGAAAAAATAGATAAATGTGACTTCATCAAAATTAAAAACTTTTGAGTCTCAAAGGACTTTATCATGAAAACAAAATGACATCCTAAAAAATGGAAGAAAATATTTGGAAACATATAACTAATTAAGTTTTGCTATTCACAATATATAAAATACTTCAACTTAGCAAGAAGAAAACAAAGAACATAATTTAAAAGACTTAAATAGCTCTCTCTCCAAAGATGATATTAAAAAAATGGCAAGAAAGCACACAAAAATATGATGAACATCATTAGCCACCAGGGAAATCTCAAAACCCCAATGAGATACCATTTGACACCCATTTCAAGGGCTGCTGTTTAAAAAATGGAAAATTAAATGTATTGTAGAAGATGTGGAGAAATAGGAATAGTCAGTCATTGCTGGTGTTAATGTAAAATGGTGCAGACACTATGGAAGACAGTCTGACAGTTTCTTAAAAAGTTTACTATAGGTTTCCCATATGACACAGCATATGTGCATGTATACAAATTCTAGGTATTTACCCCATAGATTTGATAGTAAGCACTTTAGCAGATATTTTGACACCAATGTTCATAGAGTCATTAGACACAATTGCCAAAAGATGGAAGCATCCCAAGTGTCCAAGAACTGAGTAATGGATAAATGAAAATATGGAATATACAGAAAAAGCAGAACTATTCAGCCAATAATAGAGTGAAATCCTCATCTAAGTGACAACATGGATGAACCTTGAAGACCTCATTTCAAGTGAAATAACCCAGACAAAAAAGGACAAATATTATATGATCTCATTGATATGAAATAATTAGAATAACCAAACTATAGTCAAAATCTTGAATATAGGTTACCAAGGCATAAGTTGGGTACAGGGAATGGAATGTCGAGGCTTAAAATGTACAGGGTTCATCTTTGGAATAATAGAAATGTTTTGGTAAAAGATTGTGGTGCTGTTAGCACAATATTATGAATGTAATTAACAACACTGAAATGTATATCTAAATGTGATCAAAGGAGAAATGTTAGATTGTATATATGGTAAAATAAGCACAAAAAAAAAATCGTGGAACTTCACTACATAAACAGAGAACCCTAAGTTAAAGCATGTACTATAGTTAATAATACAATTATAAAAACATTGCATTATCAATTGTAACAAATGTTCCACACAAATGCAAGATGTTAATAATAGGGTGATATCTGGGAATCCTGTATTTTATGCAAGATTGTTCTGTAAACACACAACCTCTCTAATAAATAAAAAATTTTAAAATTCAATTATGTAACTGATTAGATGTAAATCCTTTTCAGGATGGGGCACTGTTCCCAAGCATGTTGAATATACTCCAAATCTGTGTCCAGTACATGTTACTGTTTCTCACATAACTTGGAGTTACTGGTCAAGGAGTGGAAATAGAAGTGGTACCACTCATTATCACCTCCAGTTGCACACTAGCAAATGTTTTGCTTCCTGTCTCTTTGACCTTATGGTCTGCTAGTCCAGATATATTAGTTCCAAAGGGAGGTTTGCTTCGAACAGGCAACTGAACAATGATTCCACTGAATTGGTTGTTAAGACTGCCACTTGGATACAGAGGATCTTCATGCCTCTGGATATACAGGAAAATAACTGAGTTATAAAACTGTAGGTGATGATTAATCCTGATTATGAAACCGGATTGTCACTTCACAATGGAGGTATGGAAGAGTATGCCTGGGATACGGGAGAGTCCTTAGGGTATCAATATAACCATGGTTTGTGATGAAAATCAATGGAAAATTCAAAAAAAAAATTCAGGAAGGATTACTAGTGGCTCAGATTCTTGAGAAATGAAAGTTCAGTTCACCCCACCAGCCAAAAAGCCACAACCAACTGTACTGCTTTCTGTAAGCCAAGAGAATATAAAATGGGTTGTGGGAAAGGGTAGTTATAAATACTAGCTATGACCTTATGACCAGCTGGAGAAATGAAGACTACAATTGTTATGAGTATTTCTTCCTTATTTTGTTATGAATGCTTGTGTGTGTGTCTTTGTTTTCCTCTTTTTCTTATTGCCTCTCCATATAACCCAAGTTGTATTAACTGTATAAGAGAATTTATGTCTTTGGGTATCAAGAAGAGTGAAGTTAACCCAAGGTTTGCATTCTCTTCTGGGGAAAGGTTTACATTTCAGTTGTACTCTGGATAGTCATTTTATGTTAGATGGAACTATGTCTTTATTTACTTTATATGGAGATTAGCCATGTGTATAGTGCCAAAGTGACAAGGGATGGACTGTGCTGGTTAACATAATTTGTCACCTTCACTAGGTTATGGAGTTCCATTGATTGGTCAACCCGAGGCACAGATATTGCTGTGAAGGTATTTTGTATTTTGATTGGTATATATAATTCATTGACATTAAGTAAAGGAAATGGCTCCCAATAATGTGAGTGGACATAGGTAATTAGTTGATCATATGAACACTCTTCTTTTCCTGTCAATTCAGAGGCATGAAAAGCCCAAAGTGACTGTCAGTCTTATCATCCATTTCAAAGGAATCATGGTGGTCTCTTCTAGTGCATGCATCTTTCATTTGGAACTAAGACCACTTGACCAGCAGAGAAAGAGATCATGGTTATAGGAAGCAAACATTTTTCTGGTGGATAACTAGAAACTGTAGTTTTCAATAAAGAAGAATTTCATATATTATTAGGAATCACAAATTAAAGCAACAATGAGATATCATTATACCAGTATAGAATGACTAAAATCCAAAACAACAATACCACCAATTTCTGGAGAGGAGTTGGAAAAATAGGAACTCTCTCACTTGTTGGTGGCAATGAAAAATGGTGACCACCAGAAAAAAATGTGGAAAGATGGTGGTGTAGGAACCTCCAAGTATCAGTTCCTCCTCCCAAGCAACTACTGAACTGGCAGGAACTTATCTGAATCAACTATTTTGGAACTCAGCAGTCTAGTGGAACACTATAGAGATCTAGGAAAGGGTAGTAGGAAAAGGCTAATTATGTTAAATACTAATGAATTTCACTTCTCAGCAGTGGCTACCATCCTCCATTCACCATGAACATAATTGGAAACTGTAAGGATTTCTCCTGGGCTCCTGGTGCAGCTTACTGATGCAAAGGTGGATTTTAATGACCTTATTCTCCACACTATAAAAGTGTATGACTTAATTATTGATCACTTCTTTTGCTCAACTCTTCAGATTGCTGGGAAGTCAACTCTTCTGGTAGCCATTGTTCCATCCCCTTCAGGGAAATGCGCCAGAGGATTCTTTTAAAGTGGCAGTGCCTTTTTTGTTTCCTTCGTTCCTCTTTCCATTCCCATTTGGTATCAAAAATAGTTTGGAGTGGGTAGAAGTGGCTCAAATGGTTGGGCATCTGTCTCCCATATGGAGGGACCTGTGTTCAATCCCTAGTACCTCCTGGTAAAAATAAAGAAAAATAAAGAAGCGTGCAGTGTGCCAGACCCTGCAAGTAGGTGAGTGCCCCAGGCCCTGTGCATGGGTGAACCATCAGGCCCTGCAGAGCCACACAGCAAGATGATGACATAACAGGAGAGGGACACAAGAGAGAGCCAAGATGAGACACACCAAAAAGCCAGGAACTAGGGTGGCGTAGGTGGTAGGATGCCTCTCTCCCACAGTGGAGGTTCCCAGGATAGAATCCTGGTGAAGACAGGAGAAGGATGAGAAGAGAGGGCAGGAAACAGACACAGAGACTTGCCCAGCAAATGGACACGGAAACAGCAAAAATGGGGTTGAGGAGTAAAAATGGATACAAAGTAAACAAACAAACAACAGTAGATTGAAAATGTCACTAATTGACAGCTCCAGCCCTAAACTACAAGAAAAGCAAAAACAACAAACCCTTGCAAATCGAGATGAGCAGAAGAACTAGATTTCCAGAGTTATAGGAACATATTACTCAGAATATCTAGTTCTCAACAAAATATTATAATACATAGTAAGAAACAGGAAAGTGGCCAATTCACAGTGATGTAGCACAAATTGAGTTTCACACCTGATATGTACCAGACAGTCAATTAAGTTACTTTGAAATTTTGAGAAGACAGTTTATTTAGCAAAGGATAGACCTGCAAAAGACAGGAGAGTCCTTCAAATCATCTTCATAAGTTGGAATTGCTTAGGACTATTATGATATTAAACAAATGGGAGATTGGTTTGTGATGGTTGAGGGCAAGACACTAAAAAAGTGGGGAACATAACAGATGGGCATCATACTGACTCATATGCTGCATGACTAGAAAGTGATTTTTTGAGACAATGGGGTTTCAGATAGTTTAATATGAGTATGTGCAAATTGATGACATGTTTATTTCACTTGACATTTAAGATTTAAGATATTGCACAAGTCAGATGATTAACATTGATTAAAACTGGCTTAGTTCTGGGCTGATTCATGTTATTTCACTAATAAACATTAAGGGCTATGTGCAGGAGTATCAGACTCCAGGGTTGCAAAATAAAATAGTTATGAGGGAGCTAGTTACAAGTTGATTTGCTACTGTTCAGTTGCAAGGTAAAGATCATGTATTTTACAAAACAGCATTAGCATCAAAGAAACATCTGGGTTACAGTACAGTGAGTCACAACATTTAAAGATATTTGCTTCTAGCTATTTTAAAAGTTAAACATACATCAAGGGTATATTGCAATATATCAGAGGGTTAATAAGTACCAAAAATACAAGTTAGTGCACTAAATCATATTCGTTAATTTATGATTGGTACAATTTCCCCTTTTCTTTGTCCATTCCTCAATCATGAGTAATTTGGGGAAAAGGACTAACTTAGATGTCTCATGCTGATTAGGCTCATTAATATGGGGGTGAGGAATCAAACTGCTTTGCTGATACATGGATGTATTTTTGTGTTCTGTGTTGTTCTCAGTAGGATTGGTCTCTTTAGCTTTCAGGGTTCAACCAGCACAGGAACAATCTGGAGTCTTAAAGTCTCTAAAAAATAAATGTAATAAGTAAGCTGACTACAAAAATTACTATTAAGGGACTTATAATTGAATGTAACCATGCATATATTTTTAGATAAAGCCCACAAAGGTGTTGATTTTATTTAGCCATGTGGCTTGCCTATGGTATTCAGATGCCCAAGGAGCCTTCAGGAACACTTTTGCTTGAGACTTTGCATACTGTGGCTGTTTGTGTAATACCTGGTTGAGATTTGCAAAAGAGTAAATTCTACAATGACCTCCTGTCTTGATTTGAAATCTAGATTTCTTATTTTTCCTCTTCTGATCAAGATTTCACAGTTAAAGCATTGCTGATTAGTAGTAGGTATTCGCTCTACAGTGCTAGGGAGGCTCATTCTTGGGAATCATATTCCGCATATGGGGGAAGAGAAAGGCCACATTGATTAACAGGGAGGTTTTCTAGGAATGACACTTAGGCCTTTCTTATTCCAAGGCCCTCAAGGGACTTTAAAAATACTTTATCATTTTATATTCTAAATATTTTGTAATGCATCAAGTTTTTATATCAACCTACAGAATACTAAGATCTTATTCCTTATTTTAGGTATTATGTTAAATAGAGATGTTAAGTTGTTCAAATAAACTGATGAGATACGTTAAAATGGATAATGTGCCATAGAAAATTCAGATTTAGGGTAAAATAAATTTCTCCTCTCAGATTTCACTTAGAAATTAAAGCAGCAAAATATAGATGCTATTACTATTTACATTGTATTTGGATTCACTCTAGTTTAAACTAGATTACCCATATTTTTAATTGAATTTTGAATTTTAGCTTCCTCAAAGTTGCTGCATGTAGTTATCTTTTTAAATTAATGAAATAATTTCAGTTAACTCCAGAGCTGGAGAACTTAAGTCTGAGTTTCAGGTGTCACATAGTTATTTAAAGTTCTAGGGGTATACCAGTTAAGACAAAAAGAACAAAGTATCTCAAAATTTAGAAATTACAATTAAAGTTCAAAAATAAATATAACTGCAGCAAGAGCATACAATCAAGGCTCTAATTCCTTTATGAGCATTTTCCACATGAAGCAATTTCCAGAAACAAAATATTTGATAATTAAATTATTTTGACATTATTAAAAATAGACCACAGCAGAAGTTTATTTTTTGTTTTTTCTTTACATTTTTATTGAGATTATGGTAATCAATAGGTAGAAAATAATGTATATATTTACTTTGTTTTTCTTTGCTTAAAGTCTTTTTCCTGAAGATTAAGCCCTGATTTGTAGCTGACCACGTGTACTTTTAGAGAGACATTGGAGTAAAACAATATAACTAACAACTAAAGTTATTTTTTAATGACATACAACAACTTTAAAATAACTGAAACTATGAGTAACAACATTAAACTGTTGTCTAATATTATGCAGATCATTATTAGGACATAACATGGACAGTGAAAATATGATCAAATTTCTTGGAATTTTATACATTCTTTAAATGTTAATATAAACATTTTACCTACACAAATTTAATTAACAAAAGGTTAGAAAATTCCTTTTATTTTTATAACACTTTTTAAAGACATTCCATGCAACTTATACCATATCAAATGAACTTAACAATTTCAGCACTTCACTTTTTATAAGGTTAACGAACATATCTTTTGTAATAGTTTGAAATAAAAAGATATTTTTTGAAGTCTCCAACTATTATTGTAGAGACATCTATTTCTCCATTCAGCTTTGCCAGTGTGTGCCTTATGTATCTTGCGGCAATCAGGTTAGGTGCATAAATATTTGATATAGCTTTTTCTTCTTGGTGAAATGCTCCTTTTATTAATATATAATGATATTCTTCATCCCTTATAACTGTTTTGCATTTGAAAACTACTTTGTCCAATATTAGTATAGCTACTTCAGCTCTTTTTTGTTTACTATTTAAATGGAATATCTTTTCCCAACTTTTTATTTTTAACCTGGTTGTTCCCTTACATGTGAGGCCAGTCTTTTGTAGACAACATATTTTATCTTATCCATTCTATCAGTTTATGTCTCATGTTTCTTGTGTTCCTGTGTTGACTCTCCAGAGCAGAGATTCAAAGCAGGCTCTGCTGGCTAAATTCACTGAAGTAAAGCCCCCTCTTTCCCTTGAAATATCTGACAGGGAGCAAGATGTCTGTTCCCCTCTCAGTCAGCTGCATTGAATAAAATTCCAGCTTAATTTCTTGGGGGGCAGGGGAGGGAAGCCCTGGACAAAAGCCCTTCCCAGCCACCATGGAGACTTGGTAACTTATGTTTGTTGTTTCAGCTTCTTCATCTCCTGGTCCCTCACCCTCCTGGGAGTTGTGTAGCACTTTCCTGGTCTGCTGACCCCCAAAGCATGTCCCTCAGACAGCTTTTGGCTATTTCTCTGTTGTTTTTGTGAGAGCATTGCTCTGCTAGTCTGATACAATCTTCCCGCAATCTACTCTCAATATTGGATAGAGCATTTGGACAAAGGTTAAAGAAACAGAGAACTTGTATAATATGATAATTGAACTAGACGTAAACAGACATCTATAAAGCATTGCACCCCAAAACAGCAGGACATATATATTTTTTAAAGTGGCCATACATTGGGTCACAAAAAAAAGTCTAGATAAAATTAAAGATTGAAATTATGCAAAACAATTTCTCTAATGATAATGGAATGAAAAAGGGAAAATTCATAAATATATGAAGATTAAACAACACACTCTTAAATAATCAGTGGATCAAAGAATAAATTGCAAGAAAATTCAGCAAAAGTCTTGAGATGAATGAAAATGAGAACACAACATATCCAAACCTATGGGATACTGCAAAGGCAGTGCTCAGAGGGAAATTTATAGGCCTCAATGCTGACATTAAAGCAGAAGAAAGAGCCAAAATTGGAGATCTATGGCAAACCTGGAGGAACTAGAAAAATTACAGCAAACTAATCCCAAACCCTGATGAAGGAAAGAAATAGTAAAGATCAGAGCAGAAATAAATGAAATCAAGAACAACAACAACAAAAAACAATAGACAGAATCAACAAAACCAAAAGTTTGTTCTTTGAGAAGATTAACAAAATTGACACTCTTTCTAGATTGATAAAGAAAAAAAAAGAGAGAAAACTCAAATAAATAAAATTAGAAATGAGAGAGGGGAGGTTTTCAAAGGTTAAGTACATACAGAATATCTAATCAGCACTTAGTAAATCCGAACTTGAAACCAGAGTTTTCTTTGTCCAGAGCCCAAATTCATAATCACAAAAGATGTTTCATGTGTAAACCCCCAATTTTTATAATACCTTGTATTTCATGAAAAACCATGTTATCCCCACAATTACTGACACCCCAAAACAGGAGGATATACATTCTTAGCAAGTGCTTGTGGATCTTTCTCTAGAATGAACCATATTTTGGGACATAAGCCAGATCACAATACATTTAAAAATAGTGAAATTATACAAAACACCTTCCCTGATCATAATAGAATAAAGTTGGAAATTAATAACAGATGGAAAAAAGTGAAAATTCACACATATATGGAGATCAAACTATACACTTTTAAATAACCAGGGGTTTAAGAAGAAACTGCAAGTGAAATCAGTAATATTTCAAGACAAATGAAAACAAGAACACAAACACCACATACCAAACTTATGGAATATAGCAAAGGTAGTACTGAGAGGGAAAATTATAGCCTTCTGTGCTTATATTGAAAAAGAAGAAAGAGCTAAAATCAAAGACCAAACTGCACACTGGGAACAATTAAAAAAAAAAAAACAGCAAACCAATGCAAAAGCAAGCAGAAGGAAAGACATAATAATCATTAGAGCACAAATAAATCAAATGGAGAATAATAAAGAAACAATATAGAAAATCAACAAAACTAAAAGTAATTTTTTGAGATCAACAAAATTGATAAAACCTTAGCTAGATTAAGAAAGAAAAGAGAGAAGATGCTAATAAAATCAGAAAGAGAAGAGTGACATTACCCTTGAAAGTGCCGTAATAAAAGAGATCATAAGAAGATACTATGAGCAACTGTTTGCCAACAAATGCCAACTTTGATGAAATGGACAAATTTCTGGAAACACATTGTAACAGTTTGACATTATTGATTAATTCCAAAAAGAAATCCTGATTATGTTTGTAAACTGGTCTGTTTCTCTGGGCATGATTAAATTATGATTAGGGCTTTGATTGGGCCACATCAGTAGGACATAGAGCCTTGAAACCACATCACAGAGAAGGGAAGTTGGAGTTTTGAGCTGGAGCCCAAGAAAGTAAACACATAGGAGAAGAACAGAGAGAATAGAGACAGCTCCATAGACACAACAGAGGCCCCAGGAAGAGAGACGAGCTGTTAGACTGCTAGTCTACAGCTGGCCTTGTGGAGAGAGCAGAGCACCTAAGTCCAGAGAGAAACAAGCCCCAGGAGAGAGAAGAGATTATCCCAGCCTACAGATGATGTTGGAAGAAGCTGAAACCATGGAGCTTTAAGAGGAAGAGGAAGCCTGAATCTTGCAGATGTCAGCAGCCATCTTGCTCCAATACATGGCAAAAGACTTTAGTAAGGGAAGTAACTTATGCTTTATGGCCTGGTAACTGTAAGCTTCTACCCCAAAGTCAGCCAAAGGGGTACTCATGCAAAGTACCAGAAATCTGTTGGGTTTTTTTTTATAAAGTGTATTTATTTGGGGTAGAAGCTTACAGTTAGCAGGCCATAAAGCATAAGTTTCTTCTCACACCAAAATCTGTTGCCACATGTTGGAGCAAGATGGCAGGCAATGTCTGCTAGGGTCCAGCCTTCCTTCTTCTGCTTAAGGCTCCATGGTCCCAGCTCCTTCCAATCTCAGGTATAGGCTGGTATAAGGTTCATCTCTCTCCCCAGGGCTCATTTCTCCCCAGGCTCAGATGCAGCTGTAGACTATTAGGCTCATCTCTCCTCCCAGGGCCTCTGCTTTGTCTATGGAGACATCTCTATTCCTCTGTGCTCTTCTCCTGAGTGTTTACTTCCTGGGTCTCCAGCTCAAAACTCCAACCTCCCTTCTCTGTGGTGCAGTTTCTCGGTGAGTCCCTGCCCACCCAGGGAGTGGAGACTCAACATCCTACTGGAATGATCTAATCAAAGCTCTAATCATAATTTAATCATGCCGAAGAACAGACCAGTTCACAAACATAATCCAATATCTGTTTTTGGAATTAATAAACAATATCAAACTGCCACAGGCAAGATACAAAATTAATATGCAAAATTCAATAGCATTTCTATACACTATTAATATGCAATCTGAGAAGGAAGTAAGAAAAAAATTCCATTTACAATTGTGACTAAAAAAATCAAATATTGAGGAATAAATTTAACCAAGGATATAAAGGACATGTATTCAGAAAACCTATAAAGCACTGCTAAAAGAAACCTATGATGATCTAAATAAATGGAAGGATATTCCATGTTCATGTATTGGAAGACTAAATGTCATTAAGATATCAATTCTACCCAAACTAATTTACAGATTCAATGAAATCCTGATAAAAATCCCAATACCCTTCTTTGTAGAATCAGTAAAGCAAATTATCAACTTTATCTGGAAGGGTAAGTGCCCCCAAATAGCCAAAAATATCTTTAAAAAGAAGACTGACATTGGAGGACTCTCACTTCCAGACTTTAAAGCATATTTTCTAGCTACCATGGTAAAAATAATATGGAACTGGCATAAAGATAGATTGAACAATGGAATCTAACTGAGAGTTGAGAAATAGACTCTTGCATCTATGTTCAAGTGATTTTTGATAAGGCTGTCAAACCCACAAGCTGAGTCAGAATAGCCTATTCAACAAATGGTGCTGGGAAAACTGGGTATCCATATCTAAAAGAAAAAAATAGGATCCTTATCTCACACCCTATACAAAATTAATTCAAAATGGTTCAAGGACCTCAATATAAAAAGATATATCCATAGATTCCATAACTGCTATACTCCAAGACTATGGAGGTAGTTTGCCCTCTTCTGAGAGGAGGGAAATTCATGGTGGTTAGCAGAAGCATTGCAGGCATCACCTGTTCAGAGGGGTTGGCTCTTCATTTTCCATGAGAAAATATTCTAATAACAGAGTCTCATACCGTGAAAGTGATTACAAATTTCAATCAGCTTTCTAAAATATTGGAAGAATTTGATGTTGAGGAACAACCAAATACCATATAAGAAAACCACTTTCCTAATATTAATGTTATGAAATCTGGAGTAAAGTAACTGAAGAGTTAAGAACACTCATTTTAACAGATAATGGCAATCAACATGTTTATCAGAAACTCTGTCTGTGTGCTGGAGCTAAACTGAAGCAGACATGTGAAGGAATTCCTTAAGTATTAATGGTAGATAGTACTCAGGAATTTCTGAAACAGCTCATTAATGCTAAAAGAATATTGGACATAGGGAATGGTAGTATTTCACTTGAGTGAGTGTATAAAATTGAAATCTGTGAAGTTATTGGAGTCATTAAAGATAAAGCAATTGGGAATGCTTTCCTGATGCAGCACCAGCTAAATTCTTCACTTTAAAGCTCATTGCTGAAAAACCTGAAACTAAAGTTTCACATAAAGGAACCAGATAGACAATGGAAGAAAGTTAAAAGGAATAAAGAACAAAAGCTCAACCTCGTAATGTAGGTAATGCCTTGGGATCTGATTGACATGAAGGCTTGAATCTTAAAGGAAGAAAAGAGTTTCCTCATAAGATTTACATAGAAACAATGTATGAATTAAAAAAAATCCACCTTCCAGAAGAATTTAGAATTTTAAAGAAAAAGTCCTTGACCTTTGCAAAAGACCATCAAAAGTCAGTTAAAACAATTGATAATGAAGTGTGGCCTGTGCATATGGAATTGACTAATGCAAAGATATATGGCTATGATTTCACTGTCCATACTAGAGGATTTACAACAAATATAGAACTTTTCCTCCATGGCAGCAATTTTGATCTAGGACATGTTGGTGATCATATGATCATACGGAGATGTCACTTCCTTTATCTGTGCAGGAGGTGACATCCACAGTGCATCCTGGGAAACCAGCCCAGTCTGGCAGCAGATGAAGCTGTGGACCCAGTGTTGGTATGCAGCAAAATGCATGGCTGCAGCTAATTTAGGAGGCAATGTTCACATGGATTTCAGCTTTGAATTTTTTGCTTATGAAATAAAATCTTTTAACTATAAGATTGTATTGCTGGGAAAATACAATGCACAGGGCTTATGTTCAGAACATGAACCTATGCTGAGATGTACCAAAGAACAAGAATACATCAAATTTGTCAGGCAAACTGGGCAAATGATGGGAGATGTCTTAACTGGTGAAACTAATTTGGAAGAAATATTTGCAAACCTAATTTTAAAACAGATGAATCTTTCATCATAGGGAGAAGATCTTCTAGATCCAATAAATGATATAGAACATAATTTTGACTAAAAAGAACATTTCAAGAGCCACATACATTTCCAAATAAGACCCAAAAATTCACAATCCAATATTGAATGACTGCACTGATTTAATAATGATCACATTGAAGATAATTTTAGTGGAAAAATATGAAAAAAAATCTTTAGAATGAAATAAGTTCAATAATTTATTTATATATTTTCTAACTTAAAATTGACCACTTACTGTGTAAAATATCTCTGACACAGAGTATAATTTATAGAAGGAAGTCAGGAATCATTTCACCTTAATTCCTTGGCTACCACCTTGACCAAGTACAGATGACTTACTAAGGGCTTGACTGAGTCAGATTGAGGAGGATACTGCTAGTCCAATCTGTAACAAATGAAGCATTTAAATAAATAAGAGATAAACAACATATTGAATTAAATAATAGAATACAGGAAACCATGAGGCTATAACAAATAAATGGGGAGCAGAGCAAGTCCTTTGTATGGAAGAAAACCAAATATGAGATATAGGAGTAGGAAGGAATTGGAAAATAATAATTTGGCATCCATCTGAGTGGTGGGTGATTTAAGTGAAGATCTTCAATGGATACAAAGGCTGGTGGGTGAGGTTAGAAAAGGATCACAACATTGAATAATCTCAGAATATGTCAACAAAAAATAAATTCATTACAAAAAGAAAAGACGTTTTTCTGTGTGGAGCAATCTGGCAGATAATTCACCTGGTTATTAAGTTCACATCACCATGGTTGGGGCATATGGACCTCCAGTCCCCTCTTTGGGCTGCACTGAGAAAAGCACAGATTCACACTGTGATGTTCCTGCCAGGAATGCAGGGCCTGAGTCTGCTCAACAGGAAACATTGGGCACAAACAGGTTGGGATCATCTATGTTTCTTAAATCTGTCAAAGATATGAAAGTGAGGGAATATCTCAGGAAGAGTTCCAGAGTGAAGTACACTGAATGACAATGGAAAAATTCATACTGTTGAAACAGTTTAAGATGGCTGGAACAGTGGATCAAAATTGAAAGTGTCTATGGCTGGAATTACAATGTTATGTTGATTTCCTGATATGTGTTTATGAGGTTGTTTCCTAGAAGAGTGGCCTTATTTTGGAGATAAATTTACTGGAGCAATTTTTGTGAAATGTTTCTTGATGGGAAAATGAGGTGAAAGAATAACACTTTATCTGAGTGAAGGGATTAGGGATTCTTTGTAGTACTCTTGCAAATTTTATACATATGACTTTATTTCAAAATAAATTACTTTAAAAAATGCCCATATAACACCATGTCATTAAAGCATTCAGAGGTCAATCTATAAAACTGTAGTACAACAAACATTGTGAAAATAATTGCCCTTGTGAGTGTCTGGTATTATTAAGAAGGAAAAGGGGAAGCGGATGTGGCTCAAGTGATTGAGCTCCCACCTACCAAATGATACGTCCATGGTTCAGTTCCCATTGCCTCCTAAAGAAGACAGCAAGCTGACAAGATGGGGAGGTGTGGCAAACTGACACAACAAGATGACGCCACAAGAGACACAGGAGGAATAACATAATGAGAGACACAACAAAGCAGGGAACCGAGGTGGCTTAAGCGATTAGGTGCCTCCTTCCCATATCGGAGGTCCCAGGTTCAGTTCCCCATGCCTTCTAAAGAAACAAAGAAGATGAACAGACACAGCAAGTGCAAACAATGAAAGGGTGCATAGAAATAAATAAAAGAAGGAAAAGTGTGAATAATACATAAATAGCACTAGGCCTTTGGTGTTCTGAGTGCTTTTGTGGTGTTTGTGGAAACATTGAGATATTTGTATCCCATTTTTTTCACAGGAGCTCCTTTCTCTGCTGTGTGTTCTGAAGAGTGACAGCCCTTTGTCAGAGGCTGAAAGCCATCGAGAAGGATATTTATTTATATACTCCTTCCTCCAAGCCAGGGGCATACTACTTGAGAATCTGCTTGCGCTTACCTTCAATGGCCTGAGGAGGTGGCTCAGATTAGATGTTCTGTACTTGGCTTTAGTCAGTCTGCACATGGGTGTTTCAGGTGTCAGGAATAAAGAAGCTTGGACAGATTAAGAGGATTTTTCTGTCTCTTTCCCCTCCAGGAGTCAATTTGGATATTTTACTGCCCATGGGAGCATGAGGAAAGAACTTGATCATGCAGGAATTTGCATATTGGACAAATGTTGAGGGTTATAGGATGATGGAATTTAACTTTATGTGCCAGTCTAGGATGGAAGAATATGTAATCAGGGAATTTTGCACACCAATTAGCATTCATCAAATGTATATATAATATCAGATGTATTTGATATATATAGAATAATTGAATAAATATATTATTTTGAAATAAAAGTACTTTGATAAAAATATTTACAAATATTTATGCATCTTATCAATGTGGGATGCTATATTGAACCAAGAGAAAGTAGTTAATAAAGCTCAACAAACATGCCTGACAATATATAAAGGTGGATGGTTATATCCTTACCACAAGTGAGAGAAAGTAACTTCGAAAGTATGTTTAATTAATGCAAAATTAAACAAGATACATGAATATATTTTCAAATTTGAAAGTACAAAAAAAAAAAAAAAAAAAAAAA
>JAQZBX010016139.1:0-13198 GCA_029593785.1 Cabassous unicinctus | reverse complement strand
TGCTTTACAAAATGCCATCACTGACTTGGCTCTTAAATATACCAACCATTTAAGTGTTCAAGAAATGTAGTCTTAGTTTTAAGAAGTATGCAATTGCAGGTATTGAAAATCACCATTGTGTGGCATTCTTCAAAAACTGGTTTCTCTCATTGCACAAATTTTACTTATTACAAACTTATCCTAATTTGAAAGTGGCATATATCTATCTTCTTGAGGTAAAATTTACATAACATAAAATTAAGCATTTTAAAGTGTGTAACTCAGTGGCATTTATTACATTTTCATGCTGAGCAAGTATTATCTCCAAATACTGACCTATTTATATATTTTATAAACAATACCCATCACAGTTAAACAAAGACATTTCAGTAAGCCGAACTTAATTTAAAATAATTTAAAATCTTCAATGGGTCATGAGAAATTAAAATGTGGCAATCCTTTCAATTAAAAACAAGAGAAATTAAGAAGCATATTTCAAAATTTTATTAACAAGCTTGCCTCCTTTACAGCCAGGTGTAAGAAAATTTTATTTTGTTGGTAAATATCATAGTTAAAATTAAAACAATGTTGGGAGTTGTAATATTTGTAATTGTACAGGTTTACAAATGTAATTGTAAATTTTTCAAAATACTTTCAACTATGTTAGTACTGTAAGAAAAATGAACCATTTAAAAATTAATAAATGTGTGTATTTAGGGACACCACTTGCCTGTTCCCTACGGATTTCCATTTGGCTCCGCCAGGTCCCGCCTGTCCACGGTTCATCCACCTGGAAGGTGCCGATATTTTGCACATTCATTTCAGTAATGTACATGCTGTTCCCTTTTCGCTGAATTCCTATCAGAATAGTCTCCGGGAACAGTCCTGCATGCCTTAAAAAATCCTACACCATGCCAGGATGTCGAGCAGGCAAACCCCTAAATGAACGATGGTAAAATAAGTTTTGTTACAATATTACAGTAGAAAGAATAAACCATGTAGGAACAGTGCAGAGAAGGATCTCAATATTTAAGAAAAAGCTTTTCGGAGGAGTCAGGGCAAATCTTACCCCTCAACAGCGGGCATGAAGAGAAATATTTTGACTCACCGTGGACGCGGCCTGAGATGTTCCAGAGCCGCGGGTGCCTTCTCCGTGGGTCGCTCGGGTCCGAACATGCATCCTCACTGTGAGAGCAAGGCCAGGGTCCCGGCAACCGAACCCTAGACGTTTCTCGAGGGACTAAGTCATCAATGGGTCACAAAAGGCTGTCGGGCACCCCCTCCAGGCCTGCTGTGCGGTGTGCAGAGTAGGAAGCTCTAGGTTCTCGGCTTGGGGGTGCATGTATGGCCTTTTCCCTTCCTTTCCGCCCTCTAGCTGAATCACTGAGCTGTTGCTCAGATTCCTCAAGGCAGTGACCCGGCTTGGTGAATTGGACTCCACAGCACAAGCAACAGGGAAGGCCTAGGGAAGGAAAGACCCGCAGAAGGAGCAGGAGCTGTGAGTCTCTCCTCTGCCTACATCCGGCCTCTGAGGCCACCTGCTCTTATCCCCACCCTCAACTTTCTATTAATCCGTGAATAAAGCTCAGAATGCATCACAATGGATTTCTCTGTGGTCCAAAGTGATTCCCTCTGGAGGTCCCGCCTGCCTGAATCCTCCCCTCCTCCATCCCACCCATTACTGCCTGGTCCAGTCAGAAGATATCTGTCCATCCTGTGTTGGTGAGTTTATTGGGACTCAACTGGGATAACTTGTCCAGGATCACACCACCAGCAAGAGGTGGCACCTGCCCAAGTCTGTGTTCCCAGTCCAGGGGGCAGAGACCTGCAGGGGTGGCAGATGCCCAAGAGGGGGCTGCTTAGGAAGGGGTGGTGGGAGTGTCGAGGCCCCTCCTCTACCATATGCCCCTTGGAACCTGCTCCAAGGAATCATTGCTTGCTGCTCACTGTGTGTGGGAGGGGAGGGGAGGGAAAGGGATGGGGCAGTGGTGATCCATAGTGTAGGTAAAGAAACCTCTTATTTTTCATTCTGTGAATTTCTCATGTTAGCTCCTGCTATGATAAAAGAACATTGTCCCGAGGAAGTGAAAAATTAACAGATTGAGTAGCATTTCAAAGCCTGCTTTACACCAAAAAACTGAACTATGTTCCTGAAAGGCTTTCCATCATGGGATCTGATCCATCCCCAACACCTCAGAGTCCATAATGTCTAAAGCCTACAAAGTGTAATCAAGTGTCTTAGGAGATGGACTGCCTGAGTATAGGTCTCAACCTGTCACTGTGTCTGGAGCTTCTTAAGCTCTTCCTGCCTTTCTGTCACCATCTATGTATAAACAGGAGAACAGAACCTGACTAAAAGAGCTACTGTGAGGTTGGGTGGGAACAAATTAAAAGCTTAGAATAACAGCTGTGCTTCCTTTTAGCTCTTTTATGCTCTATTTTTTTTAAAACCTGTGAGCAAGTTTCAGAATAACCATTTGCCATGAAAGCCATTGCTCAATTCATTTTGCCACAATTCTTACTTCAAAGATGTCATTTGTTGGGTTCACTCATTTTTTCCCACCTTCTGCTTTGTAGTAGTCACAAAGCAAATCAAATCACTTGACTCATTACTACTATAGGTGTTTGAAATTAGACTGACAATTTGGGAAGCAGCTGGGAGTCTGAGAATGAGTGATTTAATTTCATTTATGAAAACATGCATATATAGCAGAGTGTATTGCAGTAGGAGTATGTTGGGATCATAACCTAGGGCTGAAGAGTCAAAACATATTCTGCTAGCCTTGGACTTTACCTCTGCACTCCTGATTTTTAACTATGATGTCAAGATAATGCTGCCTAGCATTCCTTTGACTTGGTCACTCCCAAGGAAAACATAAAGTAAAATGTGCCCCTCTATGTCAGTGATGCCAAATGGTATGGTGGCTTATTCTGTGTTAGGATAAATGACAGACTGGATTTGCCCCACTGTTTGGTGTTCTCAGATACCATTCAGTTTTCCACCTGCAGTCTAGAGCTGGGGTAGTTGAAGAAAGTCCTTTAATGGAGAAGAGCCTGCAGTTATATCCAACTTGAGTTTCTAGCTTTCAGTATTTCTGCATTTGAAAAAAAGGGATTAAAATCTGCTATTGGGTTTGGGAAGAAAGGGAATGTATGTCATCTTAAGGACCCCATTCCACAGTAAATCCATCCACTGGAGATATACGAAGAGCTTAGAACCTGTTCTGAAGCCCACAGTAAAATGCCTTGACAACCTTCCATCTGAGCTCAGAAGCTTTCTAAGGAATATAAAATGCAATACTATAAACTTGTCTCTGCAGGTAAATAATCTATATGTTGAATGTGAATGGCCACAGGAAAGGAAAGACTGATGCATGGGCCTCCACAGCTGGACTTCTTTTATCAGGGCATGTAGACACCTGCCTCCATTGGGAATCTCACCATGGAGAAGAGAGGTTCGCATTCTATCTTGTCAAGTGGATGACACAATGCATCCACTCAGAATATGCTTATAGATGCTATTTAAGTTTGACACATTTTGAGACTGAAATTCATTTGATGTTTCAGGCAAAGGGGACTTTATGTTGAAATATTTAGGAATGAGATTTATTTTGGGAAAGCCTTCCCATATTCATCTACTTAGGGACTTTCTACTGTGACTATGAGAAATGTTCAGGGAGGCTAGGGAGGAAAGTGGGGATTTGGAGACAGGGAATACAGAATACCCCTGATCTGGACCCAGGGAGCTTGCAAAGTCCCACAAAGTATCCAGAGAGGAGGCTACAAAACCATGGTCTCCCCAGGTCCCTGGGACAGAGGGAAGGGAGGATGTGATGCCAGCTATGGTTTTATATACACAAAATATCAAGGTTTTTGTTGTGAGGGAAAGAAAAAATAAATATATATATGCTTTTATATACATACACACACACACACACACATATATATATAATCAGAAGAGAGTGAATCATTTTATAATAGTAGTGTTTACCTCTTTAAGATGAGGATTAAGCCAATTAAAAGTGGGTTCTTTTCTCCCGATTCACTATGAAGACCAATTTCTGAGACACCGAGGTTTCAAAGAGAGTTTATTTGTGCAAGCAAAGGAGGTCATTGGCTTTGTGGCCCCCAAAACTGCCTCCACAATCTACAGAAATTATATATTTTATAACATCAGAGTCCTAATGAATAATGGGTTGGAGCTGGGCACAGTTTCATTCATTAATAAACATTAAGGGGAGTGGGTATAGCTCAGTGGTTGAGCACCTGTTTCTCATGTATGAGGTCCTGAGTTCAATCCTGGTTCTTCCTAAAAATAAAAAATAAAAAAAATAAACATTAAGGAGCCGAACAGGATTGAGATGGGTACCAAACCAGGATGAAACACAAGGATCTGGAATAGGGGTATACAGAAAAAAGGTCAGTTACAGGGTTTTTCTTATGGATATTAAACAGGATGGGTGAATGGTTACCATCACAACAGTAAACATACTCTATAAATAAGGGTAAGATCAATCTAGAATTAGCATGACAAGAGTAAACATACACAAGTGTAAGTCTAAGTCTAGAGTAACCAGAAATAGGGTTGAGAACACTTTAGATAGCTTCGGTAATTTCAGGTGTTAATTTTTGCTATTGGTAATATAATGTATCTATATAATGGTTTTGTAATCATAATGATTTGTTAATTATTAACCATCAGTTAAAAGGAGTATAAAAAGGGTCATTTAAAGTAGTGAAAGAAAGGGATTTGAAATTTTCACCCTCCAAGTGTAACTGAGCATAGCTGGATCACCCAAACCATGCCTGGACCTTTCTGTCTCAAGGGCCTTCCTAACTTGGCCATTGAAGTAAAGCTGGAAATGGTCTTCCTGACACGTTAAACACACAGTATTTTCAGCTACACTGCCTGTGTTTCAACCCCAGGTCTTTCACTTCTTAGATGAGCCACTTTGGGCAATTTGCTTATCCTCACTGTCCCTGCATTTGCTATTCAGAAAGTGTAATTGATGGTAACAGTGTCCAACTCAGGGTGTTCATAAGAAGATTAATATTGTAAAATGCCTTGAACAAGTCCTGGCACATTCTAATTAAATGTGAAATCGTTACTATTATTTTCTCTTATTTTCAAAGCAATCTTTTTTAAATAAAATTTTATTGAAGAATAGTATTCATACATGAGCATACATAAACAAAAAGTATATAGTGAAAGTGATGAACTTACAAAACAAACATGCATATCAACATACAGGGATCCCATACAACACCCTACCACCAACCCCTTGCATTGTTGTAAAACATTTGATACAAACCATGAAAGAACATCCTCAAAATGTTATTACTAAACATAGCACATATCTTTAATTTGGTGTATTTTCCCCCAACCCACCCAATTATTTACACCCTCTATTAGTATTATATATTTGTTGTAGTTCATTAGAGAACATTCTCATATTTGTTCTAGTAACCACAGTCCATCTTCCACCACTGGATTTCCTGTGTTACACAATCCCAAGGTTTGTAAAATCCAGTCAAAGTGTAGACTCAGTGGCTCTCATTTCCATCACAAAATTGTACTGTCATCACCTCAGTCAATTTTAGAATGTTTTCATGACTCCAAAAGGAAAAATCCCATAGTCCCATAGCCCAATCCCGTAGAATTGATACCATATCTTCTTTGCCACTCTGCAAAATATTACATTACTGTTAACTATAATCCATAAGATACATTAGTTGTAATTTTCCTGTGTATCATCATATTCTTTGTAAAGAAGTTCATATTATACTTATAAGTATAGTATAGTTTTACTTTATAGTATAGTTTTATTATATAGTTTATAGTAGACTTTATAGTATACTGTATAGTATACTGTATAGTTTACTGTATAATTTACTTTACATTATATACATATATACCACATTTTGTTTATCCATTCATCATTTGATGGACACTTGGGCAGGTTCAATATTTTAGCAATTGTGAATAATGCTGCTATGAACATCAGTGTGCAAATGTCTGTTCACATCCTTGTTTTTACTCCTGAATATATTCCTAGTCAGGGGATTGCTGGATCATATGGCAGTACTATATTCTTTTATTTTTTTAATTTTAAAAAATATTCTTGAAGTACTACCAAACTGTCTTTCACTGAGGCTTCACCATTGTACATTCCCACCAACAGTGAAGTTTCCCATTGTCAAGCTGGTCTCCATGACCACAGTGGCACCACTCACCACCAGCCCCTCTGGTCCATCCAGCATCCTGAAATGCATTGTGGTCTCTATTCTCCACATAGCAGCAGCAAAAGTGGCCCCATCTCCCACCCCTCTCTAGTTCCTCCTCCCTCAACATCCTCTTCCTCCCTGAGGGCAGTGACCTCTTTGAGGAAAACAGGAAGATGGGGATAGCCCCCTCCAGGTCCCAGGGACCCCAGAAATGAATATCTCTCAGGTCCCTGGATCTGGCACCCCACCGCCTGTTCCTTGTTGCTATCACTTATCTGCTGTCTTCTACAGATCTCCCCACACATATGCACACACATTGACTGGAAGGAAGTAGCCTATGTCCCCAACCTGCTTTTCTTCTTTTCTATTTAGATATTGTACAGCCAGTTCCTCAGAAAAAAACTCTGATTTGTAATATATATATATAAAGTCCATAACCCAACCTAATCAAAAGCCCCAATCCAAAGGATATTATCTAGGCTTTGGCATCAGTTGTCCATCTTTCCACTCTGGAGCATCATCTTTAAGGGAAGCAAGGAGAAGCTCCAGAATGGCTGAGGAGAAGATGATGAAGCTCAGCAATACTGTGCTGCCCTCTGAGTCAATAAGGATATTGGCTAAATCAATGGGCATCACTCAGATTCAGGAGGAGACCTGCCAGCTGCTCACAGGTGACAAGGAGATTGCACAAAATGCCTTGAAATTCATGCATATGGGGAAGCAGCAAAAGCTCATCAACAGTGACACTGAATATATGCTGAAGCTAAAGAATGTCAAACCACTATATGGCTTCCAAGCCCAGGAGTTCATCCCATTCCATTTCATCTCTGGTGAGGGCCAGTAGCTTTACTCCTATGAGGTGAAGGAGATTGACTTGAGTGACATTATTCAATATCCCTCTGCCCCAGGTACTCCTGGATGTCTGCCTAAAAGCTCATTGTTTAAACATTGAAGGTTGCCAGCCAGCTATTACAGAGAATACCCCCATAGCAACTAAGAAACCACAGAAGGCCAAGGACACAGAACCTTTGAAGTCAACAAAGCCAGGCCAAGAGGAATATGAGCCCCAAAAGGCAAATATCATGGGTCTGCACTGGCAGACAGCAAAGGGAAAAAGAAGGAGGCAGCACCATTGCTGGAGGGATTCCTTTGTGACTGAAACCCCCAAGTATCCACAATCTGTTTGTGGAGCAGAAGCTCTGCTACAAGGAGATCACAGAAGCCTGGGTGGGGTCATGTGAGACCAAGAGAGTGGTAGCTCTGAAGAATATTGTCACAGATCCAGGGTTCTACCTGATGCTGCTTGGATTCAGGACCTTCATCTCAGAAGGGGTTCATGTGAATGTGGTACAGAACAACCTGACCCTACTCTTCTCTCTGAAGTGCACATTGAGGGCAATGATAGGTAGTGTAAGGCTGTGTCTAGAAAAATACATGCATGAGCTAATTCCAGATGTAATGACCTACATCATGAGCAGATAGGTGTTCCTGGCACCAGATGAGGACACCCCCTGGGCACTCCAGGACTTTATTGCCCACATGGTGGACCAGATCTGAAAGCATTTCAGCACCACTACTAACAACATCCTGTCTTGGATCACCAAGAAATTCAGGAAGAGCTGGGTGGAAGAGAAGGCTCCATGGACAACTTATTACGACTTCACTGCAGGCCTGGCAGAGCTGGAACACAATGTGATTAAGACTCTGCTTTTGCACTAGCTGCAGCAATAGGAGGAGCAGATCTGCAGCATCCTTGGAGGGTCCCATGTCAAAACCATTTACTGGATTGGAGCTGACCACAGGCAGAGTCTCCTCCTGAAACACTGCCCCAGTTCTGGCAAAGCTGCACCCCCCATCTGAGAACCAGGATGCCTATTGGACAGAAGTTGACTCTCTCAGGCCCCTCTGCTGCTCCAGTGTTGTCAAGGCCTGGGCAAAGCTTTCTTTTTGGGATCAGCCTATCAACAGGACCATGCTAACCATCGCTAGCCGCAGCCCACAGTGACACTCATCCAAGCCCCTCGGCCTGACACTCATAACTCTGGCGTGCTAAACTTGCCTAGCTCCTTTGAACTTCTTGTCCAGACACTGGTGCTGCCTTTCCTCAGTCTTCCCCTCCTCCAACCAACTTTATCATAATGTATTCACCCTCCAGCACATCATCCACCCCAAAGATCCTGTTCCTCAGCAACTCAACCCCAGTCTCAGTATCAACTCTCCTGTCACCAAAAAGGTCCCCAGTGTGCAGCCCCTTGTCAAGTTGGTTTATATGGCCAATAGTAAATTGCCCAGCACCACTCACACTGATCTGGGCAACATCCTGAACAAATCATGGTCTCAACATAATCATAAGATATGTCTCCCTCAGCTGGAGTCTTTTTATTTTATTGATTTATTTTTTGAGATACAGAAGCTTATGCTTACTGGAAGCAAGGGTGAAAGTGAACAAAAAGGCAGCAAGGCCCACCCTGGCCCAGACAGAGTAAAATAATGGCTTCTTGTCTGGGAGCCTGGTGTGTGTGTTGGGGAAGAGAGGAGGTCTCCAGAGCCACAAGCCCTGAGGCCTATCAGGGAGGAATGAAGAAAGCTGAAACAGAAGTCAATAGATCTGAAGCTGGGTAGACCTTGCAGTCAATATTGCTGGCATGTTTGGTCTGAATAAACTCGAGTATCAAGTAGTTGGTGATATGCTGGCCCCGGCACTGGCAGAAGGCACAACCACATTCTCCTCCATGTCCAGTATTGACATGACCCCGCAGTGCAAGACTTGTAGCATGGGCAGCACCTTCTGCTTGGCCTCCAGCAGCAGATCTTTGAGGTCCATTAGCAGAAATGCATCAGAGTCCTTGTTGATGAAAGTGATGGTGATGCCTGTGTTCCCTGACTGCCAGTGCTTCTTGCCCTCCCAGAATGCCACATTTGTGGTGATAGGGATATACTTCTTGCACTCCCATAATGCCTTGATGACATTTTTCCATTCCTCCTGGTCTTTGCCCCATGTATGGACACAGCTTTGACCCCTTTGAGCATCAGGTATTTGTGAATGGTGTCCATATCTACCATATTTTCCACAAAAAAAAGCAAAGGCTGTGGGTGTCTTCTGCAGGCACTGGACAGATACACCATATTTGCCTCTTCCTTCAGTATTCCACCTTGTGGATGATGTCCAGGCTAGTGACCCTGGCATGGCTTAAAGTGATATCGACGTGGCTGACCAGGGCACTCTTGGCAAAGTTCTGAATCTTCTTCAGCATGGTGGCACTGAAGACCAATATGTTGCTGGCCATTAAAATCAGAAAGGATGGTGTGGATGTTACCCACAAAGCCCATGTCAATCCTGCTGTCAAACTCATGAGATACAGGTAGCAGCAGATATCCAGGCTGACCATCTTCTGCAGGAGACCAAGGAGGTGCCCTGATCACCATCATGTGCATGCCATGTTGGATGTTCTCCATCTCCTCTTCAGCAGATGCCCTTGATGCAGAAAGCACCACATAGCAGTGGCAAACTGTCCCCTGCAGCAGGTCATGATAATACTCCAAGATACCATGGGGCTGCTGGACTGGCTTCTGCAAGGGGCATATGATTAGTCCATATATGGCACCTCAAATATGGAGAAGGAAAAGGTTTTCTCTTGTTCCAGGCAGAGTATGATGTCAGGCAAGGGGAAAAACAGCGTCTTGCCTGACCTAGTGAGAGTCATGTCACAGCTAAATAAAATGTGTTAAGGATGCTTTGATTCTGAATGGGCATTGGGTGATGGATGTCTTCCTTCTTCAGGCCTTTCAAGATGGCTGCAAAGAATTTCATTTTCTTGAAGCTTTTGATGGGTGACAGGATATCATCTTCCTCCACCAGGATGAAGTGCTTCTTATGCATACACTCCTGCCGCTCTTCAAATATGTTCAGGACATAATGCAGGAGCATCCAACTGGTTTGGATGGGGTCATCAAATGTGATTCTCACAGCCATCTTCTTCCTGGACATCAAGGCTCAAACCTCGGTGATGATCAACAAAAACCTTATTTTCTTCTTTTAGCTGCTTCTGCTTGGCAGACTCTATTTGCTTCATCCTCCTATTTGAGGTGCTGGTGCTGAACCTGGAGGCTGAAGATGGCCTTAGGGTCCAGTGGGATGTCATCCTCACCTCCCCAGGGCTTACTGCTGCAATCCTACTGCCATATTCCACAGTCCCTTATGCTGTGTCTGCAGTTGCTTCTGAAGCAGCAGCTGCTGGTGCTGTTGCAATGGCACATAAGGCACATAGTCCCCATTGTCCTCCTCACTCTCGGTTTCCAAATGATTACCTCCATCAGCAATATGTGCAAGCCCGCTTTTGCTCGGGTTCCTACCCCTCCACTCTTGGTTTTGCTATACACCTATATGACATGTAAACCCTCCTGCTCACTTGTGAGTGAGATCCCGTATGATGTGAAGAACTGAACATTGGTGCCTAGCTAAAATCCCCCAAGAGCTGGCTCACAGAGAGGGACAAATTTCACATTAGCAGCTCTCTGACTATGCACAGGCACTGCTCCTAGAGGCTGCCTATGCTGCTGTTACCAGAACTGAGGGAAAGGCAAAGCATTGTGGGACACTGGAGATTTTGGACCATGTGCTAAATGTTCAAACCCAGCCTGATGTCACCCTGAGTGGAGACTGCTGTTTCTGAACCCACTGAAGCTGTTTTCTTTTCTGTTGAAAAATGTATTTTTTAATTTCATAAACATTTAAAAATAGAACTGTACAATATCCATCATACCAATAGTTCTCAAATGAGAGTCTGTAAATTTTATGTTTTGTTTTTTTTCCCATTCTGGCTTGTTCTTTGCTTCATCATGATTCAACTTAGGCAAACATGGTATTGGGCTGAGTCTTGGAATATGCTAGAGAAAGCCAATATGTATTATCCCCAGCTGCTTTGGCATGCTGTATTATGGATCCCAAGGATTGCTGTCATCATTCTTTTCCAAAGCAATATTCTTTACAATGTATGATGAAAGTGTCCCATGTGTTCCAGTCTGGCCACCATGACCTGGTTCTCTTACAGGAATTTCTGTTTTATAAGACTTTAGAGGATACAGTCTGCCCTTCTCAAACTGTTTCCTTGTACTCTACTATTGATGATCACAGAGCATAGGCAACGCATGAGGGATGATGATGTAGTCCTGGGTTAGAGTCTTGGCTTGTTTTGTCTATTGCTGGCCTTTTTTCATTATTTTTAAAATAAATTCCATATTCACATTTCTATGAAGAATTAACCCATTTTCAAGAAACCTAGCCATGGAGGGGGGGAGAGTTAAGAAATACTTTTCCCTGCCTCAGTCTATTGTGATTATCTACCCTCATGCTTTGAGGTGCCAAAAAATTTGGCATCCTTGTGGGTGTTTAAATACATACCTGGCCCACATTCTTGGGTGATGGGGTCAGTAAGTTGATGGAAAATCAGAGAGGAGTCCTAGATTATTGGAAAACCTTACTAAACATATTGAAACACTAAAATTTGTGCCTTTTCATACTTGCAGAAAAGAAGAGATTGGGGACAGTGAGACCAGGCCTTGGGGAGCAGAAACCTCCTGAGATCCACCTGTCCTCAGACATTGAGGGTATGCAGAGGGAGAAGAGCCTTAGCACTTCAGTTGAAGGCTGGATAATCAACCAACTTCCTAGTTCTCATCTGAATATTTCCTCTAAAACCTGTGCTGAATCTTTTATGAAAAGCATGGAAGCACAACGTTTTGACTTTATGCAAAAAAGGGACAAAATCAATTAGAATATAAAAGGTTTGTTAATATAAGGCCATCTGCTCAAACCCACCTTGGAAACTTGAGACAGATATTTAAATACCACAGTGAAAAGACATGTTAATATACTTTTTTAAAACATCTGAAGTATTCCACTAATATTAAGGGTGTAGAAGAAATCAGATCCCTTTGAGGTCACTTTGTCCATTGAAATGGGGGAGCAGCACGGGACAGAGGGCCAGGTTGACTATTGCCTCAGTCATCAGTAAACATTGACAGGAACACTGCTGCTGTCCTCATAGTCATAAAGGAGCTTTCCTGAGCCTCAATAGCATGGGAAGTGATGAGGGTGAGATGAGGCAAGCTGCTGATGTCATGCTGTTTGGCCTGGCAGTTTCCACATCTACATCATCTTGATGAGGTCCCCATGGTATTTCACTACAAATTCACCCCAGGCAAACTGTTTGGTGGCAATCACTCCCCTGCCTTTGCCATCAATGAGGTCCATCTTCATTCCTTCTTCCTTCTGAATTTCAAGTAATTCTTCAATTCTTTTCATTTATTCAGACTGCAGCTCAGCTTTGCTCTTCCTGGAGTTCCTTTGGAGGGGATAGAAATCTGTGAGTTTGCAAATTTGTTTCATTTTTCCTTGGGAGGGTTCACAGGGGCCTGTTTGCCATTGATTGACTTTTTAAAAGTTTTCTTGGTGACAGCTGTATTGGTAGAATCACAAGACGAGTTGGAGGTTTTGGGAATGCTGCTGCTTCAGATTTTTGGATGGAAAAGATGCCAAGGAACATCTCCTTGTGTCTTTGATCTTCTGTTGCACAGACTTTGCTGTGTCTGTGTTGAGTATCCAGTATTTCTTTTCCATTCTTGCTTCCTGTAGATTCTGATTATTGGTTTTCCCTGGCATTTGACTTCATGATGGGTGACTGAGTTCTCCTGAAGGGGCTAATGCATTCCAGAGCATTTGTTTGGGCTTATGTTGGAATAGTCTTTGATTGCCTGCTAAATACTTTCTCCTGCAGCTGGGAGAAGGGCCAGTGGCACCCTGTAACCGTTGGGGAATTTGATGTAATTATGAATTCCAAAAATATAATTGGATCATGCCTGTAATCTGATCTGTTAATCTGGGCATGATTGAATTATGATTAGGGCGTTGACTGGGCCATGTCAGTCAGTAGGGCGTTGAGCCCCACCCCCTGGTGGGTGGGGAATTGAATGTAAAAGGCAAGGCAAAGAACAG
>JAQZBX010016138.1:0-36843 GCA_029593785.1 Cabassous unicinctus | reverse complement strand
CTTGCTGTGTCCATTCGCTGTGTGTCTTCTCCGTGTCTGCTTATCTTCCCCTTGCTGTGAGGTCCCGCTGCATCAGCCCCTCGCGCCACGCGGGCCGGCCTGCCCTCACAAGGAGGCCCCGGGAAGCGAACCCGGGGCCTCACACATGGTAAACGGGGGCTCTATTGGTTGAGCCACACCCGCTTCCTGTTGTGAGGGTTTGCTGCATCAGCCCACTAGGCTGCGCGGGCCGGCCTGCCCTCACAAGGAGGCCCCAGGAAGCGAACCCGGGGCCTCCCAAATGGTAAACGGGGCCTCTATCGACTGAGCCACTCCCGCTTCCCCCAGCTCTGCAATTTCTACTAGCTGGCTGATCTTGGGAAAAGTACTTAAATTTTTCTAAGCCTTAATTTTACTGCATTGAGTATAATAGTTTCTATCTCATAGGATTTGGGGATGTGTTAGGATTCCCCAGAGAAGGAGAACCGACAGGAGATACACACATGCACATACGTAAATATTAAAATATTCAGATATTTATTATAGGAATTGGCTTGTGGTGGGGATTAGCAAGTCTGAATTCCATAAGGCAATCTGCAAATTGGGAACTCTGATGAAGGTTTTCATGAATTCCCCAGGAGAAGCTGGCTGTTTGAAGTAGAAATAGAATTTCTTCTTTCTTTTCTGGGTTCTGTTGACTTCCAGCTTCTAGCTGCTCCTATGGCTTCTCTTTGTGTCCAATTCCCTTTGCTTATAAGGATTTCAGCCATATTGGATTAAAGCCCAACCTCATTCAGTCTGGGCACAGTTTAACTAATAACATCTTCAAATGTCCTATTTACACATAGGTTCATACCCACAGGACCAGGGGCTGGGACCTGAACATGCTTTTTTAAGGGGCAAGATTCAATCCCCAGCAGGGTGTATTAGCATAATAATGGTTCCTGACTCAATTTTAATGCTTAATAAATGGACTTGGCAATTTTGATTGTAACTATTCTTACCATATCATCATAACACATAAGTCAGCAAGCTTGGTTGTCCTCAATATTTACAAATTAATATCATCAATTTGCAAACATTTACCTTACCAGAGTCAACCCTTAAACACAGCCCACCACTCACCACCATTTTTTTCAGGCAAATTAATGTTCAATATTTCATGATAACTGTATAATCAAAGATGTCCCTGGGAAATACCAATGCCCCACAATATATTAATAGCCATTCCATAAGAAAAGTTCTGAAATGAATACATTGGAAAACAAGGAATATATTAGTCCCTTTTGACAATTCACATGGCACAGTAAAGACTCAAAGAATCCTTATAGTAAAGAACATTTTTACATTTGTTTTAACCCAAGTTTTCTGCAAACATTCAGCCATGCAATATTTTTTTTTAACAGAATGTCTAGTATTATCTTGCTCAACTTTAATGTTACACAGAACATGGTATGGGTAACGCTTTACTAGAACATGTAAAATGATGCTACTAAATTCAAAATGAAATGACTGTGGGGATAATCGCAAAGGAGGATCTAGGGAGAGAAGAGATATGAGAATAATGACTTGGACTGCGCCTCCTGGGTGCTAAGGACTCGGGGGCACAATATAGTTATACAGCAGTAGTACAGTTGAATTTCTCCAGATGGTCCTTTTCCATCAGATCAGTGGTATGAAACAAAACAGCACATTGTGTATAAGACAAAAAGCGTATACTTCTATTGGCTCAAGAGCTGAGAAAGCAGTCCCTTCACATTGGTAGTGTCAATATCAGTATTGCTGTGGGTTATTTTTTTTAATAATATTGGTTTAATAAGTGATTATTTCAGATACTGCTTTGCCTTTTAAAAAGTAGTCATTCGCACAGCATGCTTTCATAAAGATAGTGACTGAGCTGCTCAGCTGAGCAGCTATGGTGTAATGGGAAATGCAGGACTTGGCGTCAGACCTGGTTCAGTTTCCAGCTTTGTAACTCATTAGCTGTGGAAGCCTTTGGAGGATCAGTTTCCTACCTGTAAATTAGAACAAGATAATTTATGAGGTAGCATTTTATGTAGTGTTAAATTCTATGTCCACGTAAGGTATTGATATCAAGGTTGATATCATTAGGAAACCTACAATAGAGGTTTGCAAATGTATACAAACAGAAAATAACCATCAAGTTGAAAGGGGATTCTATTCTGCTTTCCTGGTGTCTCCAATGGGAATTTCAGCTCCACTCTCCCAAAGAGAGCTGGACATGAAGAGCAATTTCAGCCTTTTCGTCTGTAAGAACTGAGCACCTGACATCCACCCTGCCACCTGGATGTGATCTGCCACGGCACCTGGACCCTGGGCCCAGCTCTTTGCTCCCAGTGCATGATTGCCTGCCTCTCTCCTCCCCATAGTGGTCTCACTGGGTAGGCTGGGAGTCCAAGGGTTGCAGGGGAAAGGAGGGGAACCTGCAGTTTGGGGTAGATAATTTCAATTCAGAAAGGGCATTATTAGGAAACTTTGTTTGCCACAAATGTAAGCTACATTCTCCAATCCAGCTCTACCAGCAAGAAAGACAAATCTTTGATTCCCTTTCTGCCTCTCAAAATGGGGACAGGAGTGTGATTGGCAATTTTACTCTATAACTAAGAGCATTAATTATCATATAAACTACAAGACAAGGCTATACTATAAAATAGATCCTACCAAGTGTTAGCAAGGATGTGGAGAATGTGGAACACTGATACATAGCTGGTGGGAATGTAAAATGGTATGACTTGGAAAGACTTTGTCAATTTCTCAGAACATTAAGCATCAACTTACCATACAACAAAGCAATTCTGTTCCCAAGAATCTATCCAAGAGAAATAAAAACACATGTCTACAAGTATTCATAGCAGCCTCATTCTTAAGAACCCTAAACTGGAAACAATCCAAATGTCTATCAGCTGATGAATGGATTTTTAAAAGTGGTATAACAGACAATGAAATACTATTCAGCAATAAAAGGAATGAACTACTGATACATACTAAAACATGGATTAATCTCAAAAACAGTAGGCTAAATGAAAGAAGCAGGATGCAAAAGACCACATATTATATGATTCCATTTATTTGAAACATCCAGAAAAGGCAAATTCATAGTTGCCTAAGGCTTAGGGAGGTGGGGGTGGGAATTAGCTGCAACTGGGTACAAGGGAACTTTTTGGGGAGATAGAAGCCTAAAAATGGATTATGGTGATAATTGCATAACCCTATATAATTATTAAAAATCATTGGATTGTGTTTAAAATAGGTAAATTTTTTGGATATAATTTAGGACTCAATAAAGCTATTACAAATGGGAAAAAACAATAGTTTCAAAATTGGTGTGCTTTTGGGGAGCAAGTGTAGCTCAGTGGTCAAGCACCTGCTTCACACGTACAAGGGCCCAGTACCTCCTAAAAAAATAAAAGTCTAAAAAATATCTTGATGTGCTTAATAGAACCACACAAATATAGGATTTTATTTGAAAAATCTGCTTTCAGCACTATTGGCGTGATTTGGGTGATTATTCCCCTCTGCCATTTAATATATCATAATTATATTAGGCCATTTTTCAGGTGGACTTTTTGTTACCAGTGGAAAACTATCAGCTGGATTTTTGAGCTAATCTGCCACACAACACTGGTTTCCAGGTTGATAACCACACTCCCCCACACATCAAAGGAGAATAGCCAAGGCACACTCTGCCCCAGGAGTTCTTCCAACATCTGTGGTTCAGCAAGGGTATAAATATGAGAAAATGTTTTTTACGGATTCCCTTAATTTTGAAAAGAACTGGATTTACACACACTTATGACTACTTAGCACGGTATCCATTACAGTGTGAGGTACCTTGCTTTTCTGGGAGGCTGTGTGTAAATTTTTTGGCTAATCCTTAACACTCTGACACGCTAATACTAGGTACATGAAATTGAACTGGAAATATCTCATTAAAATAACAATTTCAAAACCTACAATGCTTTAAACTGGTACCTGACATTTTCCATGGCTGATTTTTGTTTGCTTTTGTTTTTAAAACTAAGAAAATGTTTATAGGCATATAGATAGTCTGATTCAGTGATATTAATATTCAGTAATATTCAGTAATATTTTCAGTAATATTTTATTAAACAATACTGTTAAACCTTAAGGGCCATTTCAACATACTTATTTTCTCCACAGGGCTTTAGGCAAATTAAAAAGGCCAGAATTATTTTTATATCCTGTACATTGCAATAATGAACTATTATTTAAATCCCATAGTTCCATAAGGCATACAAAACAGATAGATAATTTGAATTAGAGAGTCAGTGCAAAAATGTTACAGCCTGTTATTACTTCTCTCATGTTCCATGCCTGCTTATTCATAGACTGACACAATACTTATTTAAATGAATGTGAAAATAATCATCAGAACCGACAGGTATAACATTGACAATTAAT
Source organism: Cabassous unicinctus (assembly GCA_029593785.1). Classification (NCBI taxonomy): domain Eukaryota; kingdom Metazoa; phylum Chordata; class Mammalia; order Cingulata; family Chlamyphoridae; genus Cabassous; species Cabassous unicinctus. The sequence goes on along the minus strand of JAQZBX010016138.1, from coordinate 32,421 downwards.
CAGCTGCTGCTGATTAGAACATTGTAGAATAGAAAGCCAAGAACAGAGTCTATAGCCTCTAGAACTATATAGAAGCAGGATACTGAACTGGCCAAGTCAGTTTAATGTATGTGCACCTGAAGAATCTAATAGTCTACTCCAGATGACCAAACAAATGAAAAATGATCCAGCAGGAGCTTTATTCAGTCAGCCAATAACTGAGTTCCGTAAATGTCTTTGATGAATTGAGGCAGCACATTTGTGATTTTTAAAAAGAACTTTGTGCCTTTGTGCTCCTTTGTTTTTTCATACTCTGAAACTCTGAGAAGTATTCCCAGAGTTGCTCATGAATATGATTTTTCAGACACGCACAGTGAAGGTATCAATACATCCAGGATTGTTTTTATGGGATGCATTTTTTTTCATGGCAAATAATGATTCCCTCACTTTGAAACATTAAGGTGGCAAAATAAATAAATAAAAATAAAACTTTTAGGGCCACTTATTTGTCACTAGATTCTCATTAATTCTGTTATTTGTCCTGTGAATTCCCTTTTTTGGGAAGCCTTTTCCAGAAGTCATGGTTAGAAACATATCTACAGAGCTGCAACAAAAAGGCCTCTCAATGTTCTATGCTTTTAGCAAGAATCACCAGGACAATCTCAATAAAAACCTCTTTTTTTTTCTTTATTTTTAAAGAAATTTTAGATTACATAAATGTTACACTGAAAATATAGGGGATTCCCATATACACACCCTCTCCCCCTCCCACACTTTCCCCCATTACCAACATCTTTCATTAATGTGGGTCCCTTGTTGTAATTGATGAACACATACTGAAGCATTGCTACTAACCATGGTCTATAGTTTACATTATGGTTTACACTTTGCACGGTGGAATTTTATAGGTTTTGACAAAATGTATAATGGCCTGTATCTGTCATTGCAATGTCATGCAGGATAATTCCAATGTCCCAAAAAATGCCCCATGTTACACCTATTCTTCCTTCTCCCTCCTCTTAGGACCTCTGGTGACCCCTGTCTGTATATCAATGAATAAACATCTCTTTTTTAAACAAACGAACCATTTTTTAAAAAACATTGAAGCAAATATGCTTGGCCTAACAGCTATAGGAATTGGGAAAGTTCTGGTCTCAGTTAAGGGCTGGTGACAGTAAATGTTGAAGACAAGGTAATGGCGGCATTTCCGGTAGGAGACTGGCTTGAGCCTTCAGACCCAAAATGAGCTGGGAAAGAGGCTGTAGAGCAAGGCCTGTTCTTTGCAAGTAGCAATGCATTATACAAAAGGCCACTCCGTGGAGTTATGCTTGGAGAGGCTGTAAGTTCCCTTGGGTTGGGTCAAGAGATCCAGAAAACCAGAACCTGCCTCTCAAAGCAGCTAAAAGAACCAACCTCCAGCAGAGAGGGCAGTCATTCTTTCTTGTACTTCTTTGGAAGTTGTTTCCTTCTGTGCCCGCCACCAAGGAATGGTTCATGTTCCACCCACTTTGTTCCTCTCCTGTGTGTTTTGCTCAGACTGCTTTATTAGAAGGGAGGTTTTTTTCCCTGCTTGCTTTGGGGGAACATCAATATCTTTATTGAGGATTAAGTTGTCCATTGAGCAGGAACATAAATGCAAGCAATTACCCAAGTAACAGCATTATTCTTGCATCTTGAGAAATCCATTTCAGACTCATTGTCATAAAGGCCCCCCACGGTTTAGCTTTTTGTGCAAGCAATACCTGTTGGAAGTTGAATTTATTTAAAGAAATGCATAAATACATAAATGCCTGGATTCAGAAAAAGTCATCTGTTCAAATTTCTAACTCATTAGGGGGACTACAATATTCTAAGTATATGCTAGTTTAGCCTCAGCTTGAAATGTTTTCATAAAGCATCCCATTATAGTATAATCTTTTTTTTTTTCAACTATCTACTTGGTAAGTAAAAATCCATTTATTTTAGTTTGCAAGCAGTGGCCCTTACTTTGCTTGCAGCATTTGCTCCCTGCAACAACATGTAAGTCCCTTAGGTCCATCTTTCAACTGTTCCTAAAGTGACAGGTTTCCAGCTCCTTTATCACCTTGGACATCCTTCTCTGAACAAAACACTATTGCCATTGTTCCCTTTAACTTGGCACCTTGACCGCAAACAATTATCCATTCCACAGGTATCTATTGAGCATCCTGTAATTGTCAGGGTTCTCTAGGGAAACATATATATATAATAGGAAAATGGGGATTCACTTATGCTACCATGGGGATTGGCAAGTCTGAATTCCAGAGGGCAGGCCACAGGTTGGAAACTCTGATGAAGGTGAAGTTGAGTTTCCCAGGAGAAGCTGGCTGGTTGAAGTAGGGACAGAAATTCTTCTTTCTGACTTTTGAAATCCCTAGTTCTGGATTTAAGACCTCCAACAGATAGGATGAGGAAACTCCCCTCCTCCTTATGGGCAATTTCTTTTGTTGATTGTAGATGCAGTAGCTGTGGATGCAATCAACTGATTATAGATGCTAATCCATCTACAAAATACCCTCACTGTAACAATCAGACCAGTGCTTGCTTGACGGAACAACTGGACACCATAACCTAGTTAAGTTGACACATGAAATAAACCATCACACACACCATTGGACCAAGTGCTGGTGATGAAACATTAATAAGCCCTATGTAGACACTGCCTCATGGACAGACAAGTCACAGAAGAGAGGGAGGAAAAAAAAAAAAAGAAACTCTTAGCATTTTCTGCACACTGTACTCACTCTCCATCCTAGAGTTAATCCCGTTGGCTTCTCCATCGTGCAGCATGCTTCTACAGTGTTTGCTTTGGGACAACATTTGACCCTTCACCTGTGCTTTGTGAGGCTAGCCAGTGCCTACTTGTTGCTAATTATGTTCTGGGACCACAGTACTCATTGAGTCCCTGGTGTGTGAATATGGCCAACAGATTCTATAGGGGATCCTCCTATCTGATTATATTATTTCCTGGAAATTCCCAACATATTCATGTTCAGAAATTTAAATAGTTTTGCTAGATATAAACAGAGGTTTGGCCAAGCTTTGAAAAGATTTAGATTCTGCACAAAGATGTCCCAAGGACATGCGTCAGCAAAGGATCCCGTCAAGGATGATTAGAACAGACTTTGCCGTAACTAAAATCCCTGGTCTTTGGTTGGGTCTCCAGCATGCAATTTCAGATAAACTCCAGCTCCCCATGCCTGGCCTGTGATTGCCAGGGCAGGAAATCCCAACCATGGCCTCCATGTCCCCCTTCCTTTACCTTTACCTAAGGCCTGTGGCTTAGTTTTGTTCCTCAAGGATGTGTTAATTAAGAAAAATAACAAGCCCAGTGTCATGTGTAGACCAAAAGAATCCATTTGGCCCAATGATGCATAAACAACGAAAGAGCAAAGCAAGGAAGATGACGTGGCCCACTCAGAATTCTGTTGCAGCTCTCTCTGCCCTCTTGGTCTCCCAGTCCCCTCGCCCAAGATAGCAGCAGCAGGCTGGGGTCAGCATGCTTCATACTGCCCTACCTCCAAAGCCTGCATCTGGGATGCCAAGGGCCCTGGAGAGGGTCTTCTGGCTAGACCACCTACCACACAGGCAGTTCTGAGTTAGAGCACCAGTGAAGATTCCTGTGGCTGACCATGTCAGGTGAAGGAAGGCAGCTTCACCTGGTGCTCCAGCCCTCAGGGATTCTGGAGCTGGGAGGGAAAGACTGCAATCTAAGAGGGGGATGTGAAGACATGCATGGAAGCTCTAGCATGGATGGAAGGACATAGGGAGCCAGGCCAACACAGTAGTGTCCCCTGCCCACTATGAGCTTCCTTACCATGCCCTGGACAACACCATGGGAGGTTGTGTCCCAGTAGCATGGGGTTGTCTTCCCTTTGGGGCTGGATGGGCAGTTCCATGATGGGGACAGTGTAATGGAAAGGGGGATGTGAAATAGGGGAATGGGGGCAATGTACCAGGGAAGGGAGGGATGGGAGTAGTATACTGGGGGAATGGGAGAATGGGGGCAGTGTACTGGGGGAGGGAGCAGTGTACTGGGGGATGGGGGGTGGGGGCAGAGTACTGGGGGAGTGTACAATGCTCCCCTAGTTAGTAGACAGGCTCTATGTAATGCACTGTTAGAAGGGAGATTTTTAATTTAATTTATATGAGTCTTGACCAAAACCTACTTTGAAGTGGGCTTGAGATGTACTTCCCACTCCCATGATTCTGGTGTTAAATGAAGTAAAAAATTTATTCATTCACTTAACAACATTTACTGGGCACATGCTATTTTTTTATTGGGCACATACTATTGCATTTGCTATTCTAGATCCGGAGTCTACAGCAATGAATAAAATGGGCCAGGCACCTACTTTAGTGCAGTGTTTATTCTGATAGGGGTAAACAGTCAATTAACAAGTAATCAAATTAAAAAATAATGTCAATGATAAATGATATGAAAAAAAGTTAAAGGGTATTCTGATCGTGAATGATGTGGGTGTTACTTTATATTGGGTGACCAAGGAAGACCCTCTGATGAGGTTATTCGAACAGATACTGAATGGCATGATGAAGTCCAGAAGAGGGTACCAGGAGTGGGACACCTGCAAAGGCTTGAAAGCACAAGCACACCTGGGTTTCCAAGGAATAGGAGAAATAAGCCATGTGGCTGGGAGATAGTGAGGGAAAGGTTGGGAGATATGAGCAATCTTGTCTGTTCTCTCCTCATGCCACCCAAGACTCCAAAGGCCCACAGCTAATGGTAGGGGTAAGTGCAGTTCCGGGAGCAGTGGCAGAGATGGTGGAAGCAGCAGGAGGTAATGTGCCCACTCAAATATCATGAACTTGCCACAGTGCACTTGACTCTTCCTGTAGCTCAGGAACTTGCCCTCCAAGGAAAGCCTCCAACCCTTCCTATCCCCCACACCTTCAACCCATGCCCTTCTTTGACCTTTGGAGTAGAACTTAGCTCACACTCACGTAAGCACCATCTGTGGGTCCTAAACTGAGTTCTTTTCCAGTTCTCTTTTGCTAGTTTACTGCTCTTGCCTCTTTCTTTTTATTCCATCTTCCTTTCTGGACAGTATTCCTTTCATAACATGGGTAGCCTTGCCTTCTCCCTCTATGCTCTCCCCCAGTTTTCTTCACTGGGTGTTATGAGCTCCCAACAGACAATGTTGGAATTTGTCTGAGATTTGTAAAATGTGAAAAAAAGTTTATATCATGAGATTTGTAAAATGTGAAAAAAAGTTTATATCATGAGATTTGTAAAATGTGAAAAAAAGCAATATCTTAAGAAAAAAATAAAATCTTCTGGTTTCTTGAGCTTAGTATATGCTAAAAGTGAATGACTTCAAGGTACATTATCAGGGTCAGTTTAGTAAATATTGATTGTCCAGTTTGCTCTGAATATAAAATGAAAACATATAACTTCATAGCCAGGAGGGTGAATGAGGCAAGACCAAAAAATAAGTATATAAAATACATGAATAAGCGCAGGTTTGGGGGAAACAGAATGAGTTTGTTTTCCTTAAATAGACAGCTGATATATGAATCTGGAACTTAGGTAATGCTTCCAGGGTGAAAATGTAGATTTTCCAGGCAACAAGTTCTATTCCAGCTTCATTTTAATTTCAGATCTTCTAATTTCAACCTCGGGTCCATCTTCCTCTGCAAATTAGAAAAGACACGAACACAGAAAAAATCAGTGGTTATTAGATTTCCACAGATTACCATCTACTTTGGGTCAATTGCTTACACCCCTGGAATGCAGGCATAACACCAGCCAGTAGGGAATGCCTTTTCCTCTTTGAGCTGGCCCAACCCAGCACATCTCTTTCGCCTCAGTAATTATAGTGCTGGGAGAACTGACGTTTCTCTGCCATTAGTCCCACCTCATTTTTCTGTTGCTGTTGCTTGTTTTGCCCTGAATATCTTTGCCACCATCATCTGCTGGACATCTCCCATTCTAGGAAGTAGACAGGCCAGGGTTGTCTCATGCCATGTGGAGTCAGTGCAGAAATGCAGATGTGGCATCCTGTAGACTTACCAGGAAGCCGAGCGTGGCCGCTTATCTCTTCCATCACACTCTAGACCTTCAACTTGAGGCAAGACAATTCAAACCACAAGTGTCGATGACTGCAGCTACTAGTCTGCATTTTGCTTTTGAATTCTTTAAAGGGGATTTGACATTTTAAAAGGACTAATTGACTTTGAAAAGTGGACAACAGAGGGAATATATTTTAAACTACTAATATAATGGACAAAAGTATTATAATCCTAGGGAAATATCTAGAAGTATTACCTTTGACCCATGAATCCTAATGTCTTTGCACATTGAAACAAACAAACAAATCAATAAGCAAACAAATCAATAAGTGAACTTGAGCATAGGGCCCAGGGAAAAGCTGTGAAATTTTACATTAGAAAGCCTCACCCAAGTAGAATATGAACATGAAAGTGTGAGCTGTTATTTGAGTTGCTTGGGCAGTTCTCTGGGGCCATAGTAACCCCATGGGATCAGGCTTTTCCCAGCATTAAAAAGTTTACCCAGAGCTGGAGATCAAAGATGAAAGGGTCCCTAACAGCCAACAGCTGCAGGGACCTTTGAATGTGCTCAGCACGTCTCCATGCATTTTAGCACCTTGGTCAGGGGAATTTCCTGGGCAGCAGGCTCTTCTCACCACTTGAGTTTTAAAATTACCCTTTAAAAATAAATAGTCTGAGCTTTCCAACATCCATTTAACTCTCTGTTGCAAGAGAAGTTAACCGAAGAATTGCCAGGGACTTTAGAGGGAGACCACTCTGACACAAGAGCGTGGAAATCTGAGCTTATTTATGGGGCATGGGCCTCAGACAGTCTGAATGTGCCACCAGTCTTTGATCAGAGACTGATCAAAAGGTTCAAAGGGCATCAACTTCTACAAACTCCAATGTGAATGCACCTTGTCCTAGATTGACCATCATCAATGTATTTTAATGTGAAATGTTTAGTGTTTTAAGACAGTATTGGTGGGCACTGAAATGTAATTTAAGGAAGGAGAAATTACAGTTCAAACATGGGCATCCTAATGTTGAATAATAAATGCTCATTAATTAAAACTCTCTTTGGAAATTTATTGGCAATAAAATTTTAATAACTTGTACAATATTAATATCGAATAAAATTGGTTTGCTAATATAGTTAGTATACAGAGTGACCTTACATGAAAGAATGTAAAAAAATAATTATAAAGTATATTTATGGCACCACCTACTATTTTAAGAGAATGAAAAGAGAGTGAGTATGGAGAGAGAAAAAGAAATAGAGACAGTAATCTGATTAAATAATGATCCCAGATTTAACTCAACATAAAAATATGGATGGCGTGCAACATTGTGGATATAAGTAAGACCACTGAATTGAATTCATGAAAGTGGTTAAAATGGGACATTTTAGGTTGTGTATATGTTACCAGAGTAAATATTTTTTTAAAAACACAGAACTGTATAATATGAAAGGTGAACCCTAATGTACACGATGGGCTACAGTCAATAATATAAATATAATAATATTGGTTTGTCAGTTGTAACAAAGGTAGCACACTAATGCAAAATGTTAATGAAAGGGAAAACTGTGTTTGGGGGGGGGGGGCAGGCCGTATGGGGGAATGCTGTACCTTAAGGTATAAGTGCAACATAACATCCTCTACAAATTATGTTGGATTTTCTTGGTGAAGAAGAGTTTCTGGAAAAAGCCTTTTCAACATTAAGAACAAAACCATTATGAGTCTTAGTTTTATAACTTATCCAAATAGAATGTTAGAATTAAATGAGAGCTTAGAGATGAAGAAAATAAGGCTCAAAGAATGTAAGTGGCTTATTCAAGGTCACACAGCTAATTAGATGCTGAGCAGGGACTAGAAAACAAAATAAATCCTCAGACATGTGTCTAGTTAACCTTTAGTGGAACCAAATGACCTCTAATAAATGAAGTCGTTTCATCACCTCTCCATTTGGAGAATGTGTCTGCTTTGCAAACAGCGAGGTGAAACTTTAGCTCTTAAGACCATAATTCTCTTTCTGTATGCCCATATGTTGCTTATTCGCTTTTGCTCCTCTACCAGAGTTACAGAGTTATTTTGATGAGAAATTTGCAATGTTCATACAAAGCAGTTCAGATTTTAACTTTGTTCATGCAGGTTTTATTTATTCTATTATTCTTTTCTTAAAAATTTTTATTGTAGTAAATTATATGTAACTCAAAATTTCCCATTTTAATCAAACATCTATTACCCAAACTTTTTCATTACCTCAAACAAAAACTGCACCCTTTAAGCAATAACTCCCCATTCCCCTCACCTTCTGATCTCTGGTAATTTATAATCTACTGTCTTTATGGATTTGCTTATTCTATTTATTTCATATAATATTTGTCTTTTTGCATCTGGCTTATTTCACTCAACATGATGTCTTCAAGGTTCATCCATATTGTAGCATGTATCAGAATTTTTTTTTCTTTTTACAGTTGAATACTATTCCATTGTATGTATATACCACATTTTGTTGATCCACTGAGCGGGTGATGAACACAGGTTGCTTCCATCTTTTGGCAATTGTGAATAATGATGAACATCATTGTGCAAATATCTGTTCAAGTCCCTGCTTTCAAAACTTTTGGGTTTTGAAATCCCTAGAAGTAGGATTGCTGGATGATATGGCAATTCTATACCTAACTTTCCAAGGAACCACCAAACTGTTTTCCACAGTGGCTGTACCATTTTACATTCCCACCAAAACAAAACAAAACAAAACAAAACAAACAAAACCACTGAATGAGTGTTCCTATTTCTCCACATCCCTTCCAAAACATGTTAATTTCTATTGTTGTTGTTGCTGTTTAATAGCAGCCATTTTAATGGATGTGAGATGGTATCTCCTTGTGGTTTTGATTTGCATTTCCCTGATGGCTAATGATTTTGAGCATCTTTTCATGTGCTTATTGACCATTTGTATATCTTTTGAAAAATATCTATTCAAGTCTTTTGCCCATTTTTAAATTGGATTGTTTGTATTTTTGTTGTTGAGTTGTTGGATTTCTTTATATATTCTGGATATGAAATGCTTATCAGATATGTGGTTTCCAAATATTTTTTCTTTCTGTAGGTTGTCTTTTTAGTTTCATGATGAAATCCTTTGCACAAAAGCTTTTAATTTAGATGAAGTCCTACTGAAGCAGGCTAGATAGGGAATCAATAGATGGATCTGGAACCTGGCAAGAAGTCCACGTGGACATCGATGCCCCCAAGACGGCTGCTGGAAGACCCTTGTGAGATTCTGCCATTCGGAACAAGATTTCCTCTGGAAGCCAGGAGAAGCCCCGAATATTCTCCAGGAACCTTATCATTGGGCCCTCCTAGAAGATTGATGGGTGGGGTAATCAATCAAAACAGCAAACAGCTGGGACTCCTCCCATGTCATTAGCAAAGGGGCGGAATAATTAATGGCTTAAAAAGCAAGCGCAAACGCCGAATCTCTCTCTCTCTCTCTTGCCTTCACAGTGTCTCAGTGTCTGTTCATGTTCTTCACCCCCGCATGGATCAACACCCAAGTAAAACCAAGGCATTTATAATCCATAATGGGGAATTGTATTAATAGTCTGTAAATCAGCCCTCTTTTTCATTCTTCAGCCCCTTCTTTTCTTCCTGGGACCCATCATCTGTTATTTTCTCCCATTTCTCTTCTCACCATTCCTTAATAAATTATTGGCCTAATCAATGTGGGCATGCTCTTGAAATTCATTTCCTGCAGTTTAACCAAGGACCTAGACAAAATCCAGTTAATAATCCTAATAAAGGATAAAGATGTGTTCTAAAAACTTTTGACACACACAATTAATTGAATGGAAGACTACCCATTCCCTCCAAAAAACTTCTCATTTCTTTAACTTCTAAAATAACCTTTAGCCATTTCAAAGCATAGCTTCCTGTCACACTATTTCAGATGTGAAGGCAGAGATACTTTTTAGGACAATTTGGTGACCTGTTTACTACATCTAGATACTTTTTCTGTTACAAAGTTCTTTCTTCTGTTTAAACCAAATCTCTTACAATGCAATTTAGTCTCAGTTCTTTTTCAATTTCTGGTGGATTTGTTTGCATTTGATATATTAAAGAAGATTCCATTTTCCAAATACTAAAAAGGGCTGTAATTAAAAAATGTTTAGGGAGACAATCATTTCATCTTGGATTTTGTCATATCTTACTTTTCTTCATGCAGTGAGAAACAATGATTGGAGTAGAGCCAAACTGAATTCCTGAGATTGAAGCTGTACCATCAGAAGCCTTGTCTGAACTGCAGTCACTGTGTTTTGGGTAAATTCCTGTAACATTACCAAAAACAACAAGGACCATCTGCTCTTAGTCAACACACACATTAAGAAGCTTTGTTTGTTGGTTGTATTTAATTAATGTGTAGGTTTTAGCTACCCATAACCAACCTGTTTGATTTTCAGTTATAACTTGCCTTTTTGATGGGCTATTTATTAAATGAATAAAAGCTTCAGAACATTAGAGTTCTGTAACTCTAAAACCTATATATATATAGGTTTTCTTTTCAGAATGCTCAATCATCACAAAATATTACTAATAGAAGCAATTAATCTCATTGTAAATAAAACAGAGTACAATAATATATACAGTACTTCTAGGATATAGTGTCCTTTTAGTCATTTATGTACTCTATCTGGAAATTAAAATTAATATTCAATGGGAAACCTGAGGTCAACCCTTTAGTGTCCTATGTAATTCCACACTCCTCCCAGTGGTTGCATTATGCTAAAATTCACAAAAAGAAAGGATGTAATGAAATCTGAATCTTTTCAGGCAATTTCTTATTTTGATTCATGAGTGACAATATCCTAAAATATTTCAGAAACGTATCATTTAGAAATGAGATAATTCTGGTTAATGTATGTGTTTCAGCATCTGTTTTCCTTAGTAGTAAACAATTCTTTTAATTACCATATTTTTTTTAAATCAATAAAAATTGGTTTAAGAAAGTAGAACTATCAAGTCAAAATTTGTGAAAAAAATAAGCTCATGGCTCTGACAGAAGTGGAACTGTATCTTTGTCTTCTGGCTTCAAATTTATGTAGCAGACTCTGGTAGTTAAGGGTTTTTCTGGTGACCTGAAATACACATGGCCTTTTTCTTACCACAAAGAGACAGAGCAGAAGCCCCAGGAGGGGACAGCATTAGCAGATGGTCTGTCACCTCCTAGCTTATTATCTTGGATGTCAGGCATCCTGCCTGATGTTATGTCAAGATAAGTCACAGCTATTTTTATAACACTTGGGAAATTAATGTTGGCTAAAGAAGGGAACATCACAGAATTGACAGTGAGTGCTACTGCACTTTAATTATCTATTCATACGGGCACTGGGGTAGTAAAATGAATAGCTGGGTCCTGGTACCTTTATACACAAGCCACCAGGGGCTCCCAAACCTGTGGTTCTAGACTGCAAGGCCTGAACTCAGCTTACCTGGGCTGCCCTCTGGTTTCATATCCCAACAGTCTCCCTAGCCCACTGAGCTCTCTGCCCTTCCTCAAACATGCTAAACTATGCACACTTCTCCCTTGGGATATTTGCATTGCTGTTTCCTTGGCTGGAAGTATTACCCTCAGATATTATCCTCATTTCACCCATGTCTCTACTTAATTATCATTTCTTTACCCAGGCCTGCCTGGAAACAATCTGGTCTAAATTCAGAGACTTCCAATTCTAACATAGGTCATCACTTTCTCCCCTGAGCTTGCTTCATTTCATCCCCTTATTATTTATCCCTACCTGATATTACATTATAAATCTATTTCTTTGCTGGTTTAATGTTTGTATCCCCTACTAGAATATAAGCCCTATGAGGGTTGGAGCTTTGTTTTGTTCAATGCTGCATCCACAGATTTATAATACTGCCTGGAACATAGAAGATAATCAATAGCCACCAGTGACCAGTGAGCAAATAAATGAATGAGTGGATTTAACAAATGAAGATGGGAAGCGGATGTGGCTCAAGTGATTGGGCTCCCATCTACCATATAGGAGGTCCAGGGTTCGATTTCTGGGGCCTCCTGGTGAAGACAAGCTGGCCCACACAGTATGCTGGCCCATGCAGGAGTGCTGGTGTAGCAATATGATGCAAAAAAAAGAGACACAGAGGAGAGACAATAAGAAATGCAGCAGACCAGGGAGCTGAGGTGGTGCAAGAGATTGAACACCTCTATCCTACTCTGGAAGGTCCCAGGATTGGTTCCCGGTGCCACCTAAAGAGAAGACAAGCAGACACAGAAGAACACACAGTGAATGTGTGTTCACACAGAGAGCAGACAGTGAGTGCAAAACAATGGGGGTGGGGGGGAGAAATAAGTAAATAAATAAATCTTTAAAAAACAAAAACAAATGAAGACAATTTCTGGGGGAAGACAAACATGTAATAAAATAATTATCACATGGGAACACAGAGTCCAAGTCATTCTGGGGAAAAGGGGCGGTGAAAGAAAAGGCTTTCCAGACTAGTGGCATTTGAGATGCATCTTGAAGAATAGATTGGAGCCGAGCAGAAAAGAAGAAAAGGGCATTGCCTTTCAGCAGAGGAAATGGCCTGTGCAAAGGCATGAAGTTACGATCCCATTAGATTCAAGGAAAGGAAGTTTGGTGAGGTCCAAACCATAAAATGCTCCATCCACTATGTGTTGTCAACTAGAGGGGTTATAACTATAGACAGCAAGCACCAGAACTCCTCCTAGGAATTCAGGGTCCTGGTGCTGAACCTGGGTAATTTGAGGATTAACAGACTCTTTACAAAGGTTCATCAGGATTTAAAGAAACCAAGAAAGGATAATGTCACCCCTGGGTGCCTTTCCCAGCCCTTGGGCTGAAGTGGCAGTGGCAGCATGGCCAGAATGAGAGAGGACAACTGGAAGAGACAGAACCAACCCTGGGACCTGGGAGGGGGCTGGGAGACTATACCTAGATCTCACCTCACCTCCCTTCAGCCCTCATCCTCTTTCGGGGCCTCCCATTGGCTAAACCTTGCCAGAAGCTGAAAATGTAGGATGTTGCAGATGCAGATGCACAGATCTCCTGGGCCATGGGACAGGGCAGAGTTAATTCTGATAGACAAGCAGCAAATATCCAATACAGGAGGAGAAGTCTCTTCAGTGGGAAAAAAATATGTCAATGAACACTTCGAGATAGACGGTGACACCCCAAAGTCATGCTCAGGCAACAAAAATGTTTACCACTAAAAGCCTCTGCATGTGTCGAGGAGAGGTTTTTTGTTTGTTCCAGAGAAGAAGATGAGGGAGGAATGTGAGAAGAGAGAAGGGAAGGGAGAGGAAGAGAAGCTGCTGCATCCATGCTGGCTGAAGTTTAGATGGAACCCAGTGTAACTCCTCCCCCAAACCACAGGTTTTCACCAACTCTACACATTACTCAATAGATACATGGCTTGACCAAACAGATTTTTCTTCGTTGTGGAAACTCATCAAGGAACTGGGTTTCACATGTGACACAACTTGGAGCTACCCAGAGGCAGCCCTTGTAGAAACAGGACCTTGGAAGCAGAACTGGCCCAGAAATGAGAGAAATCTTATAGTGGCTTTTTGTTTTTCACAGGCTATGAAATTGCCAGAACTTGGTCCATTTTACCCAGATCTTGCAGTTCCAACGAGTTGTGGGTTACGATTATTATTGAAATTTGCTCTCCAAGCAAAGTTCAAAACAGGGAGGAATTTATGTAGGGGTCGCCACACTGGGATGGGATGGGAAGGGGCTGAGAGGAGAGTGGCCACGTAGGAGGCCTTGAAATATAGTTCAGGCAAGAAAGACAAAGTCCTCACCTGGGACAAAGGTGGTGAACTTACTCTTGGATTTTCTTGAATATGTGTTTTTCCAAACATAAATTGTGGTTATGATTCTCTCTATATACACTTGTAGCCTGGATCATCTCATATATTTTTAGTCTTTGTGCTATTTCATTTAACACCTGCCATTTGTTCAGTGACCACTAATCCTTTCTTCTGTGCATTTTCAGAAGTTTTGTTCTCTCTTTCTCCTATTTATTTTAAATAAAGCAATCAACTTCTTGTGTCTCTCCTACTCAGTGTGAGACCACGGTTCCTCAGGAGCCCCTATCTTTCATGCACACTCTTAACCATCTGTTGATATCATGAATTAATCATTCTAACCAGAGTGATGGTTTCACCTTACTTGTACAAGGAAAACTTAAAGGATCTCTTCTGTCATATTAGAAGACTGAATAATGGACTTTCTTTTTTTTCATTCAACATCATTCCTTTTCTCTGGTTAAAAAGCACTTCAAGAAAACAAATGCTGATTGTTTTGCAAACTCACAACTTCTCTAATAAAAAAAAAGTAAAAGAAAAAGGAAAAGAAAATGCTCATTTTTCATTATGTTTTTTCTTATTTTCAACTAAGACACAAGTAGGGTGCTGAGCCACAACATGGTAAATTGGGACATTTCTAAAAGCCCAATGTTTCCACAATACCATCAACATGACTGAAATTCATTGGATATAACCACCCACTGCCCCACGCATTTATCTGAAAAGGCATGGCTTAAAAGGAATGTCAAGATTTGAAAGGCCACTGCTGCTGGTATAGACAAAAACTTCCTAGAATTCAACAGTTCTGTTTCCTGTAATTTTTATCTTTGGGAAAATCATGATTTTGGTGGGATGTGATGTTTATTTATAGCACTGCCTTTTATTTTTATTTTAATTGTCTGACACCAGCCATTTTTTAATATAAAGGCAAAGTTATAAATTAAGCCTCAGATAAGGTTCAACAAAAACATTCCCACGTTTATCAACACAACACACACACACACTTTAATGTACTTCAGTGTGCATGTAGCTTAAAGAATTCTTATGTAAATAGCATGATGCACCATGAATGTTTACTATTTTTGATATTATGTATCTAGTTAACCCACTGTTGGACTTTCTTTCAGTATGTGTTACAAACCATTGAAAACAATCCAATGTACAAAGTTTTACTTGGAGCACAGAAGCAATGCTCACATGCTACCACATGATATAAATTTTTTGGAGTACATGTACCTGGCTTGGGTGACTCACTAAATCATTCCTGGGTAGTTTATAAAACAGAACCAATTCAGGACTCTTGTGTGATACTATGAATTAGGATAAAAAGGTTAAATAAATTAATCTTCTCTTACTCAAAGAACATGCACAAACCTGACATAACTGATACTAAGCAAGTCCTTTATTTTCACTCATCTAAACTGACAAAAAATAGAAAAGCTCAGGCAGTTTATTCAAAATTAGATTGCATTTGAGACATTATGAGCCTGAGTGAAATTTAATAAGGGAATAATAGTCCGATGTTTCTCAAAGTGTGATCTTCCCATCTCCTCCATCAGAATTATCTGAAGTATTTATCAAAAATACTATTTCCTAAACGAGTCAGGAAACTTCTAATATCCTTATAGCTCAGTAGCTTTGGCTCCTTTACCTCCATGAATCTGGCCTTGATAAACTTGTATCTGGGACATGTGGCACTGCAATTCCAGTCTCATGAGATAAATTCCAAACAGGGGAGTGAACAAAAGCATGAAATGTTCTTTCGTTTTTACATCTTGCTGTAGAGCTACTGTATACTTGGAACTTTATTATATTTCTGTTACAGAATAGATAAAGTTCTCTCCTCAGGCCTGCAAATAAGAAACGTAGAGTTTCAATTTAATGCTATTTAACAGTAATAAAAGAGGGCTGCAGGTTTCCTTGCTAGGGGCAAACCTGGGGCCGGAGGTTTACTGGACTCGCTGTTTATGTACAGCACTCATGATGTCCCAGCCACTGTTCTGAAAGCTTTACAAAGGAGTGTTGACATAGGTAGTCCTCTAGATAAGCCTTGGGGGTGGGAACTGTTATTACCCTCTTCATAGATTATGAATGAACATTTTTCTGGTCACCTCTTGTGACAGTATTTCATCTCAAGTTCTGCTCAGAACTATGAAACCCATTACCAGAAACCAAACCGAACCAAACAAACAAATGCGGCAGGAGATGAAATCGGTATAGAAAATACCTTATGTCTAAGTGGTATTTTGGGTGGAAAATAAAAAGACTGATGAGAAAATCTTCTATCAGCTCTCTTAGAGTTCTGAATCTTTCTTTCAAGCTTTTAAAAAAGAGACTATTTTAAAAATAGGACATAACAAAGGGAAAAGAGTCTCTCTTCCTAATGGGATGAGAAGTCCCTAAAACTCTGAGCTCTGCCTGAGAACCCCCGAATCTGAATCCCTGGGCATGGAGCCCAGGATTCTTGATGTAAACATTCCCAGGTAATGCTTGAGGTCCTCAGGTGAATGCTGATCCTTCTTCCAACCACTCTGACAAGCCGAGACTCAGAGCTGGATCCTAGTTCCCTTTGCGTCCCTAAAGTTGACCAACGTTGGGGGTGGGTGGGGGAATAAATTAATTAATAGAAAAGTAAATAAAAGGAGAAATGTTTTTCAATGTGATTATCTGCAGAAGTTACAGTTTACCTCTATAATGACAAAATATAATTATGGTGTTCAAAGTTTCTCTAAATGGTTCTGTATGAAAGAGAATTGGACTTCAAGTTGGTGAAGGGAAGACAGGACACAGATCATAGGAAAACACCCGTAAGGAGGAACCAGAGTCAAGCAGTTAAACTTGTGATTTCTTTCCATTCTGGATGGATAGAAGAGTATATCTGAAAGTAAAATCTAAATTTGTTTGGAACTTTTTCATTTGACTCCTTGCAATGTCCAAACTCACTGGGAAAGTAGAAAGTTGTGAGATATGGAAAAAGGAATCAGCAGCTACTAATATTTCATTGTATTACATATTTATCCCCTTTGTTAATGACTTGGACAGTCAGTGCAGCTTCATGTACCAGCTACTATATTGTTATACTTTAAATGATGTGATCCTGTGTATAAGCCCTAAATGTAAAACTGAGGGCCCGTAAATTAATTTTGGCAGGAAAACGATCAACATTGTATTAATGGGTACTTTACCAATTTAGTAATATTTCCTTTTTCAATAAAAATTTGGAACCAGAAAGATTTTTAACAATGGAACATCTGAAAACCAAAGAAATTTAAATGACAGGTCCTAACTCACAATTGATTGCCATCAGAATCTTGAAGACAGGACTTCGTCTGTTTCAGTTTATTGCTAAATCTCCAGTATCAAAAAAAGTTCCTGGTGACCTAAATTAATAGAAAGACATCCTGCATTAATGGATCGAGAGGTTTAATTTTGTTAGGATGGCAATACTTCCCAAAGTGATCTACCGATTCAGTGCAAATCCTACCAAAATCTTAATGGCCATTTTTTTAGAAATGTAAAAGCTGATCCTAAGATTTATGAAGAATTGCAAGGGAGCCTGAATAGCCAAAACAATATGGAAGAAGAAGAAAAAAGTTAGAGGACTAATATTTCCTTATTTCAAAACTTACTACAAAGCAAAGCAATCAAAACCATGTGGTACTGACACAAGGACAGACATAAGACCAATGGAGTAGAAGTGAGAGTTCAGAAATAAACCCCAAATTTATGGTCAATTTTATATTTTTTTATTTTTGGCAAGAGTGCCAAGGTCATTCAATGGGGAATGAAATCTCATCAACAAATGGTGCTGGAACAAATGGATATACACACGCAAAAGAATGAAATGGGACCTCTCCCTCATACCACATACAAAACTTAACTCAAAATTGATAGATAGTAGTGATGACTGCACAACATTGTTAACATACTAAATTTCACTAATAGTAAATTTTATATTTTGTGATTTTTTACAATACAAAATGAGAAGACAAAAAAAAATACCTGGCACTTAATATAATAATAATTGGTATCCCGTATAGCACTACTATGTGTAAGGCACTGTTTAAGGGCTTTACATATATTATCTTTCATTTTTATAAAGGACTTTTATAAAGGGGATTTATTTAGGGTAAAAGCTTATAGTTCTGAGGCTGCAAAAATGTCCAAATCAAGACATCACCAGAGATGCTTTCTCACCAAAGTTTGGCTGCTAGCAGATCCTGGAGTCCTGCCACATGGTGAGGCAAGATGATGAAACTGCTGGTCTCTAATTTCTCCTGGAGCTCAACTGTAGGCAATCAGGCATCTCTCCCTGGGCCTCATCTCCTTGAGCCACTCAGGGTTTCTCTGTCTTTCTGAACTGTAGGTGAACCTGAGTCCTCTCTCTCACATGGCAGGGTCAAAATGGCAGAGCTCCCTTTTCTGTGTGTCTCTTCTTTCTCTCTGTGTGTTCTCAGTTTATATAAGACCCAGCAGGAGGGTGGAGACCCAACTTGAGTCACACCTCACTGACTTAGTCCAAGCAAAGTGATCTAATCAAGTGATCTAATCAAGGTTCCTTAACAGAATCTAATGCAATCAAAGGGTCTCACACCCACAGGAAGGGATTAGTTCAAAAACATAATCTTTTATGGGATTCACAAAAGAATTTCAAACTGTCATAAACCTGTGACCATTTGTTGGATGAGTAAGTACCAGTTCATTTATCCTCATCTTGAAGTCTCCTCACTTGGCTTCTTTTAGGATTGAAAAGGAGAGCTGTCACAGCAAACAGAGAGCTCTTCCAAATATTTCTATTTGTTCTTCAATCTCACCTAGAATGCTTTACCTACTGCCTTGGATGGGTAATGAGTTAGGGTTTAGAGAACTTATTTCACAACCTTTTAACATACCCTGCATAAGTTCTCTGGACTTATTTTTTAGAATCTGTCAATACTTGGTGATCTGTATAATTCTCTTTTGAGTTCTCTGCAAAAACTAGATAGATAGTAGCAAAAATTGTTTAGTAAGGTTTATAAGACCTGTGGTTCAACTTTAAATTTAAGGTTGTATAATTCTGTAACCAACCAAACAAAAAAATTATTTTGCCATGTTCATTAAATTTTGGGTGCCAAAGGTTAAATAAGGATACCTCATCGGTCTGCTCACCCTTTCCCAATTTAATTAGGGTCCCCAAATCGTCTTCCAATCCACATTTATACAGGAATTTTCACAGACTGGGGGCAGGGAGAGGAGATACTCCAGCAGGCATCCTTACAGAATGAGATGCTAAATGACTCATAAATAACAGGAGTTTGATCTCAGGGGTAACTCATAAGAAGTACTTAGAAATGGGATTAAAACTCTAGCAAGGAAGTGTCAATGAATCTCAAATATTTTGGCATGTATCCCAGGTAGGAGTAACTGTCCTCAGACAAGAGAAAGATAGATGTACTGCTTGGTCTCCACTCTGAGACAAAGTAGATGGTAGGCTTGAGATGGACAAGGTCAGTACTGCTTCACAAATATTCCTTGACCTAATCCTGGGAAAACTTGTTTCATATTCTAAAGAGAGGAGGATACAATCTGCTATGCTCACATTGGAGGAAATTATAATGTGAAAGTACTAAATTGTTAAAAAGGAAAATAAACGACAAGACAACAAAAATCCCTTAGTAATTGCAGCCACAGATGTACTAAACAGGAAATGGCATATGGTTCTGCCTTAAAATCATTGTGTTCAAAACACAGTCCTGAGGGCTTGTTAGAAATGCAAATCCATGTGCCCCATTCAGACCCACTAAATCAGAATCTCTGGGGGGTGGGCCTAGAGAGCTATGCTTTAATGAGTCTCTATGTCATTACTATGCATGTTAAAGTCTGGCAGCCACTGTCTTAAAGGATATTTTTATTATACCTCATACTAAATCTACAGGTTACCCTTTCCCTTGTTTCACATCCACTGATAGCATGATATAATCCCATTCCTCCAATACAATCCTAGTAGAACACAAGAGCATTAGGGAGAGTCTTGGACAGACAGGATGGTGTGGAGCAATGGTTCTCAGAGTATGGTCCCCATAGTAGAGACATCTGCATCCCTGGGAACTCAGGGGGTGGGTCCCAGAAATCTGTGGTCTAACGGTGGTTTCCAGGTGATTTTGCCACTAATGTTTGAGAACCACTGGTGTAGAGGATAAATCATGGTCTTTGGAATTGGATGTATGATTAAATCTAAAACTGGGTGACCTTGAACAAGGTTTATAACTTCCTGATTCTCTTTCCCCAATTGTAAATGGAATACCTCTAATAAAAATGGAATATCTCCTTAGAATGCTTGCTCATTCATTCATTCAATCAGTCAACAAGTGTTTATTAAGCACCTATTTTGTTAGGAGTAAAAGCCTAGGCTACTCTTATAAGAGCCCCAATAATATGACTCAAAGAGCAACAACATGATTTCCTTTTCACATAACAGATCCACAGCTTGCTATTTGGGTTGGTGGGTGTATTAGTCAGCCAAATGGGTGCTGATGCAAAATACCAGAAATCAGTTGGCTTTTGTAAAGGGTATTTATTTGGGGTAGAAGCTTACAGTTACCAGGCCATAAAGCACAAGGTACCTCCCTCACCAAAGTTTATTGCCACGTGTTGGAGCAAGATGGCTGCCAATGTCTGTAAGTGTTCAGGCTTCCTGGGTTCCTCTCTTCCTCGGGATTGCTTGTCTCCAGGCTCAGCTCCTCTGCTATCTCCACAAGGCCAGCTATAGACTATCAGGCAAACAGCTCCTCTCTTTTCCCGGGGCCTTCTCTCCTTCCTCACAACCAAGCTCCTCTGTGTGCTTACTTCCCAGGCTCCAGCATTAAAACTCCACATCAGAACTCCAACTCAAAACTCCAGCTAACTCCTCTGCTCTGCCATGTAGTTTTATCTCTGAGTCCCCGCCCACCAAGGGGCAGGGACTCAATGTCCTACTGACATGGCCCAATCAAAGCCCTAATCTTAACTTAATCATGCCCAGAGGAACAGACCAGTTTACAAGCATAATCCAGTATCTATTTTTGGAATTCATCAATAATGCCAAACTACTAGAGATGGTTCCAGAAAAAAAAAGTTCATAAACTTAATCCATTCCTGTGAATGTGAACCCATTGTAAATAGGACCTTCTTATGTGATACATCAGTTAAGGTGCATCCCACCTGAATCAGGATAGGTTTCTGTCCTATTACTGAAAGCCTTATAGGTAAGACCACAGAAAGAGAGAAAGCCAGAGGGAGCAGCCAGAAGCTGACTGTCAAAGGGAATCTGCAAGAGAAGGTAAAAGCCAGGTGCATTGCCATGTGACAGAGGAGCCAAGGCCCAAGGATCATGGCAGCCGGCCCCAGAATGCCACAGTCTTTGAGGAAAAAGCATCACCTTGCTGCTGCCTTGAGTTTGGACTTCTCCTAGTCTCAAAAACCACAAGCCAATAACTTCCTTTTTTTTAAGCCAATCCATTGTGTGGTGGTTGTTTCAGCAGCCAGGAAACTAAAACAGTTTGTAAAAGAGATGAAAATGTTTGTACTTTCCTAGAAGGAAGATTGCTAACAGGAGGCTCTGACAACAAACTGATTGATAGATAGACATTATGCCACATTATATTTTGTCCCCTACGTGGATTCTTCAGAAAGTGAACTTGGCATTTTAGATCTAATTCAAGTATTTGTAGAAGCATTAGACAAGTGTTTTGAAAATGTCTGTGAACTGGATTTAATTTTCCATGTAGACAAGGTCCGCAATATTCTTGGAGAAATGGTGAGGGTGCATGGTGTTAGAGGCCAACAGGAATAAGATTATTACACACATATATGCACAAAATAAACAGGAGAAATCTGAAGCTGGCTTAGCAGGAGCTCCAGCCCCTGCTGTAACATCTATAAAGAATGTGAATTTTCCTGAGATCCCCAAGAAATGGTAACATTGATGATACCAGTATAGAAATGCCAAATTCAACCTCTTTTAAATAAAAATATTTAAAACGCTATTCCCAGGTAATTAACATGCAGTTGTTTACCAAAAATAGAGGAGGAGAGTCTTAATTTTTGCTCTTGGATTAAAATCAAGGTACAGTATAGAAATTGTGTAAAATCAGTATGTGATGTTCAGTGTTGCTTTTCTGGATCAGTGTTTTTCAAGAAATTTGAGTAGTTCCAGTGTGACCTTTTTTCTTTTCTAAACTGCATTTTTATGCCCACTTAAGGCACGCTTCTATGCTTCAGCTGCTAGAGTACTTTGAAAAGTGTTTGTGTCATTTCTTTAATTACATACAATCCAAAATGTTGCATTTTGCATGGATTCCAAGTGCATCATTACTTAATTCTTTCTATTTGTCACAATATTTGTCATTTAAGGAACCAAGTACAAATTATATGAAAACATTATGAACTTTTTCTCTTACTTTAAGTAAAGTTCAATGTAACTGGAGTTCTGAAACACATTTCTGATTGCCTGACATCCAATTTATCAATAATTTTTACACCCCTCTGTCTCAACAAAGAAATTAAAAGTATATTTTAACACTGTTAAAAATGTACCCCCAGCAGATACACATAATTAGAGAAAGAAGAAAGAAATCAGGTATTCTACCAACCCATTTCAGGAAGCAAGATCTTTTTTGAACGTCAACTGGAATCTATTATTAGAAATTGAAATCTGGAGCAGTTACAGGTGAAGAAACTGAAAACCACTTTAAGTTAGCACTTGAGGTTCAGCTACGAGGAGGCTACAGGCAGTTACCCATGAAGCAAAACCTTTGAAGAGGGTCAAGCAGAACCCACACAACAAAAGATGAAGGGAAATCCACAGCACATAAATCTAGCCAGCTCAAGTTTTCTCTAATTCTATGTGCAGGGAGATTGAAAACTAATTTAGGAAGGCTAATTTAAGAACATTAATATATGTTATGCATAATTTGTTGCATAAAATTATGCATAATTAAACTGTAAATGCTACACGACTCTCGTTCCATAGTAATCCTTCTCATTAATCCTTTTTTTGTCTTTATAAAGTCCCAGGTTGAAGAACATGTCTAACTTAATTATAATAATGATTTCATTAGAAATAATAAAAATGGTATCAACCTTGAAAGCTCACAGAGGTTGGAAGCTGGGAAGGGGAGAAAGAGGAGGCGAGGAAGTGGGAAAGTGAATGCCGTCATCTTACAAGGTGGGGAAGCAAGAGATCCGGTCTATGCTTGATGGAACAGGAAGCATAGGCTTACATAGGATTGTTCTAAAGAAAGAAGACATTGTGGAAGCAATCAAGTCAAAGGAATAGAAATGGGAGAGCAACAATAGTAATGTACGTGAACAGTCTCCTTATTCATCATTGGAAGATGATGATAGATGTCTACATTTGATAACCAACAAACAGCAGTGAGTGTGTATTTTTAGAATAAGGAAATGGCCACCACAAGAATTAAAACAGGAATGATTTAAAGTAATATTCCTAGGGTGAGTAGGCTAGAGATGAAGGATGGGTGAAAGAGCTGTTGATTTTGTCATAAGCCCTGCAGTAAGATTTGATTTTTTATTAATCATGAAAGTTATAACTTTGATAAAATTAAAAATGTAAGTTAAAAAAATACCTTTTCAGGTATTATTATGAATAAATACCTGGATCAGGTGGAACTGGACGTTGAGTTGTAAGTAGTGTTCCGACACTCAGAATGCTCTCACAGGTAAGCAGGACCTTTTGAAGACTTCCCACAGCAGAGTCACCTGGGTCTGCTTCGGAACAACTGCATTTGAATCATGGAGAGTGGAGGACGGTGAGAATCAGCATTTTTAACAGAATGTGCTAAAATGCACTGTGAATGCAGGTGGGTCCAAGCCTGTCTGAGTATGCTATATTTTAAAAGAGTTCGTCAAAAGAACTAAAGAGCACTTTAAACATAAGAGGGTCTATAAAGGACACCTCTGTTTGGGATCCAGTGAAAAAGTAATGATTCTTCTTAAACAGACAAATAAAATATTTGTTAATGCCTGTGCAATAATTAAATCCATAGCTACTTGGTTTGCAGTGAAAGTATGCCATGTGGATAGTGATGGGGAGAAGTGACACATCTCAGATCTGCAAGAGTGAGAAGGGTAGCAGCAGGTAAGGCTGAGAGATGACAGCACAGAGAATGGTACCAGGCCCTGAGCCATCCATCCCAGGACAAGGAAAAGGGATATTTAGAAATGTGTGAGGACCTACAGTTATTACACTGCTGGAATCTAGGGGCTAACGACTATTTCTATTCCTGCAATTTTTTGTTTTTTTATTTTTCTAGTACTGCAATTTTAAGAAATAATTTATTGTAGTAACATACATACAACTCAAAATTTCCCTTTTCAACCACTTTCAAGTATAGAATTCAGTGATATTAATAACACTCAAAATATTGTGCCACCATCAATATCCAATACCCCACATTTTCATCTCCTCAGATAGAACCTCTGTGCCCATTAAACAATAACTCCCTCTTCCCACCCCACCCCTGGTAACCTATAACCTACTATCAGTTTCTTTGGGATTCGCCTATTCTTGGTATTTCTTATAAACAAGATCATACAATATTTGTCCTTTGATGTCTTGCTTATTTCTCTTAACATGGTGTCTTCAAGGATCATGTTGTCACACGTATCAGAATGTCATTCTTTTTAACGGCTGAATAATATGCCATTGTATGGCATATATCCATTTTGTTTGTCCATTCATCTGTTGATGGACATTTGGGTTGCTTCCACCTTTGGGCTAGTGTGAATAATGCTGCTATGAACATCTGTGTACAAATATTTGTTTGAATCCCTGCTTTCAGTTCTTCTGGGTATATACCAAGAAGTGGGATTACTGGAGAATATGGTAATTCTATTTTCAACTTTCTGAGAAACCAGTGAACTGATTTCCACAGCAGCTGCACATTTTACAATGCCACCAACAATGAATAAGTGTTCCTATTTCCCCATGTCCTCAACACTTATTATTTTCTATTTTTCTTTAAATAATAACCAGTGGGTGTGATATTGCAATTATGTTTACTCTTAGTCCTTGATTACACTTACTGGGGGTGGCACAGTCTAAGAAAGAAAATGTAAAACCAAAAAAAAAGAAAGCATATTATCAGTGTTTTTCTTTAGAGACAGAAAACCTTTTTAATCAATATATGTTTATGTATATCTATGTATATCTATGTATCTCTCCCTCTCTCTCTATCTATACAATCATTTATTAAGTACAATTTGTGATTCACTTCACATTCCACTATGCACCTGTTAATTGTGGTACAAAAGGTGAATAAAAGAAAACTTTGCCCTCAAAGATTTGATTCAGTTAAGAAAGCAGACAAATAAAGAGCTATGCAAGTGGTGAACAGGTGGTATGATTCTTCTTGGAAGAATCAGAAAAAATTTACTTTGTACCCAAAGTTCAAAGATGGTAATGAATCCACCAGCAGACTCTGCAGCTGTAACTAGAGAGAATGAAGGGATAGATGGTAGATAGATAGTGGAGAGATCCAGTGGCTTCCATGGTTCTCAGTCATGGTTGCTCACTGGAATTACCTAGGAGGAGATTTTTAAAAATTAACAACATCCAAGGAAGTTTTAGCTTTTAAGAGCTGCCCAAGAGATTCTAAGGGATATCCAGGATTAAAAACCTATGGGCTGGATCATGAAGGATTTGTTTTTCATGAAAAAGGGTTTGCTTTTTATTCTTAGAAAAAAGGAAGCCACTAATAATTTTAAAAGGAACAATGCAGGATATGCCTTTTAAGATTTTTTCGGTTTTGTGGGGTTTTTTTTGGCTGTAAGGGAAGATAAAATGAAGGGGCCTGTAGCCGTTGGGCAGTTTGATGTAAATATGAATTACAAAAATAGATACTGGATTATGCTTGTAAATTGATCTGTTAATCTGGGCATGATTAAGTTATGATTAGGGCATAGACTGGGCCACATCAGTAGGCTGTTCAGCCCCACCCCTTGGTGGGTGGGGGAATAAAATATAAAAGGCAAGGCAAAGAACAGAGGGAGCAGTTTTGATGTTGGAGAGAAGGCCCCGGGATAGAGACGAGCCATTCGCCTGAGAGTTCACAACTGGCCTTGTGGAGAGAAGCAAAGCCTAGAGATCCTAATAGTCTACAGCTGAGCTTGTGGAGGAACCAGAGGAGCTAAGCCCGGAGAGAAATGCAGCCGTGGGAAGAGAGGAATCCAAGAAGCCTGAACCATGACAAACGTCAGCAGCTGTCTTGCTCCAACATGTGGCAATGGACTTTGGTGAGGGAAGAAACTTATGCTTTATGGCCTGGTAACTGTGGACTTCTACCCCAAATAAATACCCTTTATAAAAACCAACCCATTTCTGGTATACTGCATTAGCACCCCTTTGGCTGACTAATACAGGGCCTTAGAGTGGAAGCAGAGACTGTATGGGAGTGAGATTTTCAGGGTCTGACATAGGGAAAGCCAGCAAAGATTTGAGAGGAATCAAGAAACCCAACAGATGTGAAGGTTGAGAGCAAGGATAGAGTTTTGACCTGCAGCTTTTTGACTTGGGCAATTGAGTTATAAGTGCTATTATTAATTGAAAGAAATGAGTCTGGGGAGCCAGAGGCGAGAAGAAATGCTAAACCCCAGGTTTGCCTTAATTTAGGATAAGTTGAGCTTGAGATGAGGTGCCCCTGGGACATGTGGGCACTGAAAAAACAACAAAGTAACACCAAAATGAAATTAAAATCAACAGCAAATCTCACAATAATTTGCAAGGAATTTCCACATACTGGGCATTTGAAACTTAAGTAGAATCACAATCATAACCAATACATACATTCTCACTGTGATGGTTTGAAGCTGTATGGATCCCAGAAAAGTATGTTCTTAAAGCTAATCCATTCTTTTCGGTGTAAACCTATTGTAAGCAGGATCTTTTGTCTTCATCCTCTTGCTGGAGTCCTTTATAAGAGAATGAAATTTAGACAAAGAGAGAGAAAGCCACAGAAGCAAGAAACTGGAAACAATGAAACTTGAAGAGAAGGGAGAGACCAGCAGGTACAGCCATGTGCCTTGCCATGTGGCAGAGGAGTCCAGGGTCACCAGCAGCCAGTCATCAGAGAGAAAGCTTTGGCTGATGATGCCTTGATTTGGACATTTTTCTCAGTCTTGAAACTGTAAGTTTGTAAACTAATAAGTCCCCATTTTTAATAGCAACTCATTCCATGGCATCTGCATTTTGGCAGCCTAGCAAAACAAAACATTCACTAAAACATTCACTGCTTAACTTGTGACTGAAATTCAGGGTTTCTAAGTCCCTTAGTTTACACTTAGCCCTTTGTTTTGAGGAACCATTTACCGTTCCAGCTTAGGAGTTGCCTTTCTACAACCATTCTGAGACTCAAAATCCCAGACATCAACAGAACAAGCATTAGGGGAGGAGGTATGAAGTGGGGAAGAGGGAGATTAAGTCCTAAGAAGTATAGACCCAATTGCAAGAGATTGTCTCAGCAAGGCAGCATAGAAGAGAGACCAAGAGAATAAAGAATTCTGAAAGTGTTGATACAGTAGTCAAATGCTAGCGGGGGGGCAAGCCTAAATAAACACTACTCTCTCAAAAGTTTAAGATATTTTCCTTATTCCTCCTGCTAAATACAGCTAAAAGCCCTGGACTTTACATGTCAGACTGGCTAGAGACTTTGAGACCCAAGAAACGACATGGTGACGGGTTCCTGAGTTTTCTTTTTGCCTCATGTCCCAGACTGGGAGCTGAAGAAGTCAGCGACCTGGAAACATCAATGGGCACAGATAAAGTAAGCACCATGAAAACCTGGTATATCTAGGGAAAAGACCAGGAAAGGTGAAGCTTAGAAATAGAGACGTTTTAAACAAAAACTGTACCACTTCCAAAGAATGCAGGCAGCACCTAGAAGTTGGAAAAGACAAAGAACAGGTTCTCCCACTCAAACCTCCGGAAGGAACACCCTACTAGTACCTTGATTTTAGCCTCAGAAGTTCTTTTTTGGAATTCAGACCTCCAAAACTCTAAGATTATACATTTGTGTTGTTTTAAACCACGAAGCTTGTGGAATTTGTTACAGAAGCAATAGGAAACTAACAGATTTTGGTAGAGAGATTGGAGTGCTTCCATAACAAATATCTCAAAATGTGGAAGTGGCTTTGGAATTGGGTCAAGGGTAGAGGCCTGAAGAATTTGGGAAGCATGATAGAAAAAGCCTATACTGCTTTGAACAGACTGTTAATAGACTGATAGTGAGGACTCAGAAGAAAGTAAGGGGCATGGTAGAGGCAAAACTATTTTGTCTTAGAGAAGACAAATCATCTGAAAAAGACTGTTGATAGAAATAAGGATCTTAAAGGCAGTGCTGGTGAGGGCATAGAAGGAAATGAAGGACATGTTAATGGAATCTGGAGGAAAGGGGATGTTTATCATATTATAGTAGCAGTAATCTTGGCTGAATTGTGCCCTGCCATTATGTGGAAAGCAGAATTCATAAACAGATTAGCTTGCATAGTTAAATGAAGATATTTTCAAACAAAGTGTTGACCTGGTTTCTTCTTATTCCTTATAGTAAAATGCAAGAGGAAAGAGGTAATTGAGGAAAAGACTGTTAAGCAATATATATATATATATATATATATATAAAATTTGGGAAATTCTCATTCTATCCAGATTGCAAAAGACAGTACAATTCAGAGATTCACTGCTATCAAAGCAGGCCTGGAAAGAAAGACAAGGATGGGCTGAATAACCTTATTGGTAGTGCTTCAGAAGGATAAAAAAATTCAGCATATTCTATCACACAGAGAGCTCTTTGATGAATTTAGGTATTTGACTCACGGATACCCTCATCCGTGATGTTTAGATGATGATCCATCTAAACGTCATAACATAGAGATGGAATTATCCAGGAAAGGTCTGTGGAAGAGCTTCTTGTCTGTTGGAATGAACTCCAGGGACATACATGGGAGACCCAATAGGTGCTTGAGAATTTTTTAAAAACTTTTTATTTTGAAATACTTTCAAACTTACAGGACAATTACAAAAATAACACAAACCCTGTATAGAGAACTCCAATATACCCATAACCCTCCACATACCCAGACCCACCAATTTTAACATTTTGTCACACTTGCTGTATCATTCTATCTATCTATCTATCTATCTATCTATCTATCTATCTATCTACATGTCTTTCTATCAATCCATTTTCTGAACACTTGTGTGTAGGTTGTATACATCATGCTCCTTGAATACTTAAAACTGCCATTTACTTTTCTTTTTTAAATTTTATTAAATTAATGTATTTATTTCTCCCCATCCCTTGTTGTTTTTCACTTGCTCAGACTGTTCGTCTTCCTTGTTTCTTTAGGAGGCATGGAGAGCTGAACCCGGGACCTCTGATGTGGGAGGGAGGTGTCTAATCTCTTGAGCCATCTCTGCTCCCTGTTTTGTTGTGTCTCCCATTATGTTCTTTTTTTCCTTGTGTCTCTTGTGTCAGCTTGCTGCGCCTGCCTGTTGCGCCAGCTTGCTGTCTGCTTTAGGAGGCACCAGGATCTGAATCAGCAACCTCCCATGTGGTAGGCAGGAGCCCAGTAGCCTGAGCCACAACTGCTTCCCTGCCATATACCTTTCTTAAGAAAAAGGGTATTCATTTATGTAAAAACCTTAAAAGCAGTTATCAAGTTCAAGACATTTAATACTGATATAAAGCTTACAGCCTACATTTCAATTCTTTCTTATGCCACAATAATGTCCCTTTGAGACTTTTCTCCTCCAATGCTAGATCTCATCCAGGATCATGTACTGCATTTAATTGCCATTATATCTTTAGTTGCTCTTTCTTTTTTTAAAATTGTGGGAATATATATATATATATAAAGCATAAGTTTTCCATCTCAAATACATTCCCATCTTAACCACATTCACAACATTACAGTACCCTCACCACCTTCCATTACTGGAACTTTCCTATCTCCCAAACAGAAACATTATACCTATTATGCACTAACCCCCCATTACCCCTGCTTCCCACCTCTGGCAACTCTTATTCCTTCCTCTCTGAGCTTGCATATTCTCCAATAATTTCTTTATACTTGCCATGGGGCTTAAATTTAACATCCTAAATCTATAACCAACTCATTTGCTTTGATACCAAATTTATTTCAATAGTATTCACAAACTATGTTCCTATGCCCCTCCATCTCCCCACCTTATGTTGTTCTTGTCACAAATTACATGTTTATACATATGAGTTTAAAACCACTGGTTTATCATTATTTATTATGCATTTGCTTTTTAGATCCTGTAGGAAGTAAAAAGTGGAATTACAAACCAAAATCCTAAAGTACTGGCATTTATATTTACCCATATTGTTACCCTCACTGGAGATCTTTATTTCTTCATGTAGCTTCAATCTATTGTCTATTGTCCTCTCCTGTCAACATGCAGAACTCTCTTTAATCTCTCTTGTAGGGCTGATCTTGTGGTGACAAAGTCTCTCAGCTTCTGTTTATCCGTGAATGTCTTACTCTATCATTTTTGAGAAACTGTTTTCCTGAATATAGAATTCTTGGTTGTTTTTGTAGTAGTTGTTGTTGTTTTGCTTTGAACACTTAACATATTTCACCCCATTGCCTTCTTCCATCCATGGTTTCTGATGAAAAATTGGCATTTAATCTTATTGATGCTCCTTGTACATGACATGTTGCTTTTCTTTGCAGCTTTGAACATTCTTTCTTAATCTTTAGCATTCGACAGTTTGATTTAAAGTGCCATGATGTGGGCCTATCTGGGTTTATCCTGTTTGGAGTTTGTTGAGTGTCTTGGATGTATACATTCATGTCTTTTGTTAAATTTGGGAAGGTTTCAGCCATTTTTCTCTCTTGGTACACTTGATGGTGTCCCACAGGTTACTCATGTACTGCTAATGTTTCTTCATTCTTTCTTTTTGCTGCTCCTCAGACTGAATTATTCCAATTGTCTTATCTTAAAGTTCTCTGATTCTTTCTTCTGCCAGCTCCAATCTGCTGTTGAACCTCTTTAGAGAATTTTTAATTTCTGTTACTGTGGTCTTCAGCTTTGGTTCTTTTTCTGAATTTCCATCTCTCTATTGATATTCTCTTTGTAGTCATCTATCATTTTCCTGATTTCCTTTAGCTCTTTGAGCATATTTGGGACCATTTTTTTGTCTTTGTGTGGTCTGTCCCAGATCTGGTCCTCCTCATTTATGGTTTCTAATGCTTTAACATTTGTTTTTCCTTTGCCTGAGCTGTCACTTCTTGTTTCTTCATATATTTTGTGATCTTTTATTGAAATGAATATTTTTATATTCTTATGTGTAAATTACACTCTGAGATGTCTGTTCCTTAAGCTTGTATCTATATAATGTTTTGACAGAGCATTCCCTGATTGCCAGGGACTAACAACAACAACAAAACAGGTGAAGGAAGAAAAATAAAACACATTTTCCAGTCTTACAGATTGACCTGACCTGTGCAAGTGCTCTCTTTCAGGAATTTTATATTCAATGAGTTTAGAGACCCGCTCCAGGCCAAAGCATAGGGGCCTCCATGATCGTTTCTGCACATGTATCTTGTCTTGGGCATGTATGTGAAGCCTTAGACTTCCTGTGTTTTCACAGCTCTTTCTTAGGAAACAATTTCCTCAGTGTCCTGTATACTGTACTCTACGTGCTCCATACAGCAATTCCTTTCCTGAGGCAGCACAACTTGACTGCTCTCCCACAGCATTCTGTAGGGAAGTTCCGTGAGCTTCCTTCTACACACAATGCAAGTTCTGAAACAGCAAATCCCTTAGGCCACAACCAGACAGATTGGATCAGACATACATGATCCCAGTATATGCACCAGGGTTACTCTTCTCACTTTGGAAGTGGGACCAGGATTCCACACCAAACCAGTGAGAGGTGGAGGAGGGGCAGCTAGGTTGCCAGAAGAGCCTCTACTTGTAAGTAGCCTTTACCTTGATTCTGCAGTTGTCCTGTTACTTCAGTATTTTAACTGTTTCTTGAGTTTTGGAAAGATGTTTCTGCCAGTTCTTGCTGGTTGTTCAAAACTTCTGTGGGTGGATAGGGTCCTGAAGCATCTCATGCCACCATCTTGAAGGGGGTGGGGCCCTAGTTATTGAGAATTTAATACTGGCAGATACACTGTGGGTAAAGAAAGCACAAAGTAAAAGAAGACTGTTAAGACTGTCAGGCTTCCAAAATTCTACAGGTAGTAAACAGGCTGTTACAACTACACAGCTCTATACATGTGCTACCTTCATGAAAAAGAAAAGCTGACTCCAAGTGTGGAACCAGCAACTCACAAGGTGAATCCATGAGCCACAAGATTATTCCCAGGCTCTGAAACCTAATACAATTTTCCTGGCTGGATTTGTAAATTGCTTGGAAATGGTGACTCCTTTTTTCCTTCTATTTTCTATGTTTCAAAGAGGAATGCTTATAACTGGTATTATATACCTGTTCCATCATTAAATTTTGGGAATCCAATAGCATGTTTTCTAGTTTCACAGGTCCACAGATG
>JAQZBX010016137.1:0-36808 GCA_029593785.1 Cabassous unicinctus | reverse complement strand
AATTAGAAAAACAACAGCAAACTAAACCTAAAGGAAGTAGAAAGAAGGAAATTACAAAGATCAGAGTGGAACTAAATGAAATAGAGAATAAGAAAGCACTAGAAAAAATAAACAAAACCAAAAGCTGGTTCTTCGAGAATATCAATAAAATTGACAAACCGTTAGCCAGACTAACAAAGAAAAAGAGAGAACAGATGTAAATACAAAAAATAAGGAATGAGCAAGGGGATATCACAACTGACCCCAAGAAATAAAAAGTATCATAACAGGATACTTTGAAAAATTATATGCCAACAAGAAGGATAACTTAGAGGAAATGGACAAGTTTCTAGAAATGCATAAACAGCCTACAATGATAAAAGAAGAAATTGATGAACTCAACAATCCGATTACAGGTAAAGAGATAGACTCAATCATCAAAAACCTCCCAACTAAGAAGAGCCCAGAACCAGATGGCTTCACAGCTGAATTCTATCAAACATTCTGAAAAGAGCTAACACGAATTCAACTTAAGATCTTTCAAAAAATAGAAGGAGAAGGAATATTGCCTAACTCATTCTATGATGCCAAAATTACCCTCATAGAAAAGCAAAGATACCACTAGAATGGAAAATTACAGACCAATTTCTCTAACGAACCTAGATGCTAAAATCCTCAACAAAATACTTGCTAATCGCATTCAACAACATATCAAGAAGATTATACACCATAACCAAGTGGGTTTCATCCCAGGTATGTAAGGAGGTTTCAATATAAGAAAATCAATCAATAAATACACCACATAAGCAAACTGAAAGAAAAATATCACATGATCATCTCTATAGATGCAGAAAAAGCATTTGACAAAATACAGCACTCTTTCCTGATAAAAACACTGCAAAAGATAGGTATAGAAGGAAACTTTCTTAATTTGATAAAGGGTATATATGAAAAACCCAAAGCTAACATCAACTTCAACTGTGAAATCCTAAAAGCCTTCCCTCTGAGATCGGGAACAAGACAAGGATGCTCACTATCACCACTCCAATTTAACATGGTCCTAGAAGTATTTGCTCGAGCACTGAGGCAAGAAAAGGATATAAAAGGCATCCAGATTGGAAAAGAAGAAGTAAAAAATTCATTATTTGCAGATGGCATGATCCTATACATAGAAAGCCCAAGGAAATCTACAACAAAGCTTCTAGAACTTATAAAGGAGTTCAGTAATGTTGCAGGCTATAGGATCAATGCTCAAAACTCAGTAGCATTTCTTTACACCAATAACGAGCAATCGGAGGAGGAAATCAAGAAAAAAATGCCATTTACAATAGTAACTAAAAGAATCAAATACCTAGGAATAAATTTAATTAAAGATGTAAAGGACTTATATACAGAACACTACACAACACTGTTAAAGGAAATCAAAGAAGACTTAAATAAATGGAAAAAATTCCCTGTTCATGGATAGGAAGACTAAACATCATTAAGATGTCTATCCTACCTAAACTTATCTACAGATTTAATGTAATCCCAATAAAAATCAACACTATATTTTTTAAGGAACTGGAAAAACTAACCACAAAATATATTTGGAAAGGTAAGAGGCCCCGAATTGCCAAAGACATATTGAAAAAGTAAAACGAAGTTGGAGGTATCACATTACCGGGCTTTAAAACATATTACAAAGCTACAGTGATCAAAACTGCATGGTATTGGCACAAGGAGAGACCTACTGACCAATGGAATCGAATTGAGAGTTTTGATATAGATCCTTGCATATACAGTCATCTGATATTCGACAAGGCTACCAAGCCCACTCAGTTGGGAGAGAATGGCCTCTTTAACAAGTGGTGCTTGCAGAACTGGATATCCATTTCCAAAAGAATGAGAGAAGAATACCATCTTACACCTTATACAAAAATCAATTCCAGATGGATCAAAGATTTAAATATAAGAGCCAAAACCATAAAGACCTTGGAAGATAATGTAGGAAAGCATCTACAGGAACTTTTAATAGGAAATGGTTTCATGAACTTCCCAGCCAAAGCATGAGCAGCAAGCGAAAAAATAGATAAATGGGATCTCCTCAAGATTAAAAATTTCTGCACCTCAAAGGAAGTTATTAGGAAAATAAAAAGGCAGCCTACCCAATGGGAGAAAATATTTGGTAACCATATATCTGATAAGAGCCTAATATCCTGCATATAAAAAGAAATCCTACACCTTGAAAATAAAAAGACAAAGAATCCATTTAATAAATGGGCAAGTGACCTGAAAAGACACTTCTCCAATGCAGAAATACAAATGGCTAAAAAGTACATGAAAAAATGCTCAACATTGCTTGCTATCAGGGAAATGCAAATCAAAACTACAATGAGATACCATCTTACAACCATCAGAATGGCAGCTATTAAAAAAACAGCAGACTCTAAGTGTTGGAGAGGATGTGGAGGAATAGGAACTCTCATCCTCTGCTGGTGGGATTGTGGAATGTTCCAGCCACTGTGGAGGACAGTTTGGCGGTTCTGCAGAAAACTAACAATAGATCTTCCATATGATCCAGCGATTCCACTACTGGGTATATACCCAGAAGAACTGAAAGCAAATACACGAACAGATATATGCACACCAATGTTCATAGCAGTATTGTTCACCATTGCCAAAAGTTGGAGTCAGTCCCGGTGCCCATCAACAGATGAATGGATAAGCAAAATGTGGCAAATACATACAATGGAATATTACTCAGCTGTAAGAAGAAATAAAGTGCTAACACACGGAATAACATGGATGAATCTTGAAGATCTTATGTTGACTGAAGCAAGCCAGGCATTGAAGGATGAACAGTATATGACCTCACTGATTTGAACTGAGGAAAGAGAGCATTCTCTAAGAACCATTGTCTGAAAGATAGGTTAACAAGGGAGAGAAAGAGAAGAGTAGGCTGTGAGCCATCACCCATATGGACATAATCTATGGTAAAGGGATAGAGTATAGTTGCATATTGAAGGATAGGACAGATGGTTAGTGATATTACTGGGTTTGGAGGCGCATGGTTGACAGATGTGTAGATTAGGAAGGGCATGTAACTATGAATTTTGTCATTCCATGAGTCAATAATGCGGAGTGTCATATGCCACAGGGGGATGGGGTGGAAGGAACAGTTAAGATCCAATGGGGTATTTAGTGGTCAAGGGAAATGTTTCTCATTGCCTTACAGTAATGGACACAGGACATGGTTAATATCATCAAAAATTATTAAACTGTACCATCTAAATTGTAAATGTACTGTAAACCATCAACAATTCTTAGTTGCTATACTTTACTATCTGTATAACTGTTATAACAATGCTAACACCATTATTTTTTAAAAAAACGTTTTAATATGGGGTGGGGAAGGGGGAGGGAGGTTGGGTATGTGGGAGTCTTTAGTATTCCGTGTGTGACTCTGCTGTGACCTAAAACTTCTTTGAAAATTAAATGAAAATTTGGGCGACAATGGGGAATGAGAGGGGCAAGGTGTCATGGTACACTGGACTTCCGATAATGCAGTGATAAAAGGAAAAAATAATAATTTAAAAAAAAAAGATTTTTCCCTATTTTTTGAATGTCCCAATCCACTAATTATGTTTTATTTTTAGTTTAGTTTCTTTTTTTTTTCTTTTTCTTCTTCCTAGCTTCCTTGTACTTATCTCTTACATTTAAGCTTATCATTATTATATCGTTTCCCTATTAATTGTATTTCGTTATTATATGTGCTTTTTGTTCAGGGAAGTTTTGGATCACAGAAAGGTTACAAAGGGGGCTGTAAAAGTTCATTGGTGGTGGGTGTCTGCGATGTGGGTTTCATGAGAGTAAGTTCATCTGAATATACATGAAAGATATATAAAATTGTTCAAATTACCTAGGAATTGGGCACGGTCACAGAGGGCAGACCATCACTCAATAAATGAGGGAATCTGAATTCCCAGCCTAGAGAACGCTGCCACAATCTCCAAGGTAGCAGCAGCAGTCCCCTGAGTGCAGAGGAAGTGTCTGGCAAAAGAGGATGACCTACTGATGGGTTCCGGTTATTGAGGACTAACCTTATGAGTCTTTGCTCATGTAATTGAAACTTAACCTATTGTTATGGGGTGCCTAAGG
The DNA here is from genome assembly GCA_029593785.1 of Cabassous unicinctus. Taxonomy (NCBI): domain Eukaryota; kingdom Metazoa; phylum Chordata; class Mammalia; order Cingulata; family Chlamyphoridae; genus Cabassous; species Cabassous unicinctus. The sequence continues at coordinate 32,689 of JAQZBX010016137.1, read as the reverse complement.
GTTGCCATCTGAGAGCCTCCTTGTTGCTCAAATGTGGCCTCTCTCTAAGACAAACTCAGCATTTGAATGCATTACCTTCCCCCCAATGTGGGACATGACTCCTGGGGATGAGCCTCCCTAGCAACGAGGGATTAATAACAAGTGCCAACTGGCAACATGATTGGAAAAAAAACCTTGAATAAAAGGGGGAAAGAGTAAAGAGAAATGAGTTTATGTGGCTAACAGACTTCAAAGAGAGTCGGGAGGTCATCCCAGAGGTAATGCTTATGCATACCTCAGTAGGATCTCATAGAACACCAAAGTGGATATCACCCCATGCAGAGGGGCTCCTGAGGGCTCTGGAGACACCCAGGTCCTATGTAAGTGGGGATAGCCCCAGAGATTGATATCTTATTAGTTGGCTCCTCTTTGGAATCTGTTCTCCTGAGAGTGAGAGAGTCAGACTCAAATAAGTCCTCCCTGCACATGGTCCATCAATCCCTTCTATTCAAGCCTATATGTGATGCTTGAGTTTTTAGGTGTACTTCCAGAGACTGGAGCCTCTGGCCTACCTATGTGCCAGGTGTGCCTGCAATATCGGTGGAGCTGCAACCTCTACCCTATAGCTCAATGGACTCATCCAAGACACCTGGCGAGGAGACGACTATTGGCAATGGCCATCCCAGGGAATGGAGAGGACTTGCAGCTGTAGGCAGGAGAATCCCATCCACTGTATCCATGGAATATAAACCTTCTCTCACTTGGAGGTGGAGTGGACATCACCATCCCAAAACCCCCAGGATTGGGGGAAGAGCTATGGACTAGAATGGATTTGGTGGTGTTCTGCCATATATTGTGATTCAAACAATGGAAGAAATTGTAACAGTGAGGTGGCAACGGTGGCCACTGGACATTTTCGGGGCAGGGAGGGGAGAGGCATTTGAAATACAGGGCCTTTTTTGGGACTTGGGGGTTGTCATGAGTGGCATTGTGGCAATAGATGTAGGCCATTTTACATCAGCATATACCACACAGAACTGTGTTGGAGAGCGGGTGGTCTTTGATGTGAAATGCGGTCTATGCTTGGTGGCAAAGCCCCAGGATGTGTATATCCATTGCGGGTGATGTCCCATACTGATGAAGGATGTTGGTGTGGGATGTTGTGGGAGGTGTGGGAGGTGGAGAACATGGGAATCCCTGTAATTTCTGAGTAATAATTAGGTAATCTAAGCACCTTTAAAATATATATATATATATAATAATATTTATGTAAGAAAATGCACATATATGCATATGTATTTATATATCATTTTACAAATATTGGTATGTACTGTGAAAAATCTTGATTTTTATGAAGAATAAAATAAATAAATAAATAAAACTTAATGAGATCTGATATATTATTTACAATATTTAGGTAATCTTAGCACCTTTAAAAATACATATATACATATAAAAATAACATTTATATAAACAATTGCACATATATGCATATGTATTTATATATCATTTTAAAAATATTTGTATGTATTGTGAAAAATGTTATTTTTACACACAATAAAAAAAAAAGGAGAAAAAAAAAAAAAACCTCATTGAGATCTGACTTATGACCCAAAATAGTATCTTTCCAGTAGAAAAATCTATTAGCTTTTGAGAAGAATGCTGGGGTTTTTTGGGGTGTAATGTATTATAAATGAGTCTTATGTCTAGTTCAATTATCATATTATTTAAGCTCTCTGCTTCTTTATTTATGCTGTATACAGATATTCTAGACAACACTGAGATTGGTGTATTGAAGTCTCCAACTATTATTGTAGAGATATTTATGTCACCTTCAGTTTTGCCTGTGTGTGTCTCAAGTATTTTGCAGCACCTAGGTTAGGTGTATAAACATATATTATAATTTCTTCCTGGTGGAATGTCCCATTTATTAATATATTTTTGCCTGCTTCGTCTCTTATCATGGCTATACATTAAAGTCTAATTTGTCTGATAAAAACACTACTCCAGATGATTTTTGATTACTCTTTGCTTCGGATATCTTTTCTTAACTTTTCAGTTTCTTCATGATTGTGTCCTTGCATCTAAGTTGATTCTCTTGTGGAAAGCATATAGAAAACACATATATTTTTAATTTTTAATTTTTATTTTTGAAGTTTTAGATTACACAAATGTTACATAAAAATAAAGGGGATTCCTATGTGCCCCACTCCCCAAACACTTTTCCCCAATAACAACTTTAATTTGTGTGGTACATTTGCAAAAATTGAACACATATTGGAGCATTGCTACCAATGATCGACTATAGTTCACCTTATAGTTTACACTCTATCCCACACAATTTTGTATGTTATGACAAAATATACAGTGGCCTGTATCCATCATTGCAATGTCATGCAGGACAATTCCAATGTCCCAAAAGTGACCCCATATTGCACCTATTCTTCCATCTACCTCCCCTCAGAATCTCTGGTGGTCAATGCCTTTGTATCAGTGATAAAAGCCCTTCCATTGCCAGATTAACAATAAATCTATAGTAGAATAATAAGAAATCTGCTTTAGTCCATTTTTCATTTCCCAATATTGAGGATTTGGGGATGATGATAACCACTCTGTTTCTAATTGAAAGGTTGCCTCGTTCCGATGGGGCAGATGGATAGAATTAACTTGCTTGCAGTTTCAGACACTCTCTGATACTTGGGATGGGTGTTGTTCATCATCAACTCCTTGTCAGTTGTCTTGGATGAATCCAATGAACTGGAAAGTAAGTGTTGCAACATGACTGAGATTCAGGACTCAACTGGCATATGAATGGCCCAAAATTTTCAGTCTCCTGGACATATTTTCAACTAGAATTGTTTTAATTATAGGTTCAAATAAAAGGAACAGCATTGCCACTTGTAGGTAAACTATAATTGAGTTTAATTATTTTACTCTGAGGGAGTAGGGTGAAGGGTTTTGATTGAACTATCCACAGAATCAGGAGGTGGGTTGAAGGAAGGAGCAAGGGAACTCTGGGGATTTGCAGGTCAGTGGCTAAAACCACAATGTTGGAATATTCTTTTGGCAAATATGGCAGGGGCAAGTTCTCATGTGGGACATCAGTTTGGGGGTATATATAGGATACGGCACACCTGGGACACACATCTTTGAAATATGTAAGCGCTCATCTTGTCATAGTGCATTAACTATGGGAACCCACTCAATGGGAACCCACACTATAAACAAGAAAATATTAAACGCCCATCCTGGAGAATACTGTACGCAATTAGAGGGACAATTATTCCTTGAGAACATAGGCAGTACCTGATAAAAGAAAACAGACAAATATATCAAACACTCAATATTATTGCAAGTAACTTTGAACCTTATTTTGCAAATATTGAAATTCAGTGGTGACCATAGGTTTTGAGGGGAGGGAGAGGGAAAAGAGACACAATGTCTAAAAAAATTGTATTATTTCAATTTTTTATATTTTTTTGTATTTTGTTATTTTAAAAATAATTATGATTTCACTTTCTCATTAATTTTATTTTGTTATTTTCTTGGATTCATTTTTATAGAAGCTTTGGATCACAAAAGTGTCACAACTGTGCAGGATAGGATCACTGTTGTGGAGTGTTGGTAATGGGGGAATATGTGAGGAGGTATACACTGTGGTTCAGAAACAGACCAACACTTTCATGATCAAATAATTTTTGACAAGGTTCTCAAAACCACACAGCTGGGGCAGAAAAGTCTTTCAACAAATGGTGTTGGGAGACCTGGATATCCATACCCAAATGAAAGAAAGAAGCCCCCTATCTCACACCTTATACAGAAATTACCTCAAAATGGATCAAAGATCTAAATCTAAAAGCTAGAACCATAAAATTCCTAGATAAAAATATAGGGAAATATCTTCAAGACCTGTTGGTAAGTGGTGGATTCTTAAACCTTACACTGAAAGCACAAGCAAAAAAGAAAACATGGATAATTGGGGCTTCATCAAACTTAAAACTTTTGTGATTCAAAGGACTTAATCAGGAAGGTGAAAAGGCAGCACATTAAATGGAAGAAAATATTTTGAAAACACATATCCGATAAGGGTTAGAATTTCCATTCAATATAAAGAAATCATACAAGTCAACAATAAAAGAAGGAGCAATCCAATTAAAAAATGGGCAAAACACTTAAATAGACATTTTTCCAAAGAGGAAATACAAACAGCTAAAATGTATATGATAAAATGTTCAATATCACTAGGTATTATGAAAATGCAAATAAAAATGACAATGAGATATCATCTCACACCACATAGAGTGTCTATTAGAAAAAATAAAACAGAAAACAAGTTCTGGAAAGGATAGAGGGTGGGGAGAAATAGGAATGATCCTTCCTTGTTGGTGGGAATATAAAATGATGCAGCCACTTTGGATGACAATTTGATGGTTTCTCAGGTAGCTTAATATAAAACTGCCATTTAATCCAGCATTTTCTTTACTAGGAATATATCCAGAACAATACAAAACTTTGACCCAATGAGACATTTATACACCATTATTCACATTGGCATTAATCATAATTGACAAAAGATAGAAGCAAGACAAGTATACATCAACTGATGAATGGATGAACAAAATGTGGTGTATATATATGATGGAATACTATGTTGATATGAGAAGAAATTAAATTGGGACACATATGATAACATGGATGAAGCTTGAAGACATTATTCTAAGTTAAATAAGCCAGACACAAAAGGACAAATATTTCATGGCCTCACTAATATGAACTAAATATGAAAAATAAGTGCATGGAGTTCAAACCTAAAGTATAGGTTATTAAGAGATAGGAGGGAGGCTGAGAAAAGGTAATGATTCTTAATATATGTAGAAGTTATAAGTCACTTGATTGTAAGTTGTGAAAATGTATGTAGTTGATGGTGTCACATTACAGTGAGTAGAACTAGTGCAGCTTGTTTTTAAATGGGATTGTGGCTGAAAAGGGTAGTCTCAGGATATAAATGTGAAATGAAAGATAGAGAATAATCTATGGACTGAATAACATAGTGAACCTAGACATAGATGTGAATCACATTTAATAGTACAAATATTAGATTGTCCTTTTATATTCTAGATCAAATATACATCATTATTGCAAGGTGGTAAGAATGTGGCAAAGCATGGGAAAGTACAATTAAAATAAACTATGTGCTATATTTAACAGTAGTACTATAATGTTCTTCCATCAATGCCAAAAATGTACTGTATTGGGGCATCTGGAAGACATATTCCAAGTGTACACTATCGACCATACTTAGTAGTAATAGTCTGATGACATCATCCCATAATTTGTAATAGATGTTCCACAACAATGTAGTGCATTGGTAGAGGGGTGTTGCATGGGAATTCAACTCATGTGCATGATTGTTTTGTAAGTTCAGAACTTCTCTAATAAAATATATATTGAAAAGTTCTGTAACTAACTATACCCATATCTTACATTTGCTGTATTTTCCCTCATCTGACCCAACTGTTAATTCCCTATATTTGTATTATATATTTGTTATACTTTAAGGGAAAGCATTCTCATATGTGCCCTGTTGACCATAGCCCATCATTCATGACTGGTTTCCCTATGTTGCGCAATGTCATTTATAAATCCATTCAAAATATGCACTCAGTGGCTTTCATTTCATCATATTCTTATGTTGTCATTACCTTAGTTTATTTTAGAACATTTTCATAATCCAAGGGGAAAAATCCCATACCCCCTTATCCTTCCCATTTTTGTCCATTATATTGAAATTTTATCTTCTTGTCATTCTTGCAAATTTTTACAATATTACTGTTAACTATCAACTGTAAGTTACATTAGCTGTAATTTTCTTGCAATTCATCATATTCTTAGCAATTTGTAAAAGAAAGACATTCTTTTATTTTTGTTATTAACTGCAATCTTCATCCACCACTGAATCACTCTTATACATTTCCTGGATTATTCTCTAGTTTCCTTCCAATTGATATTTATATCCACAGCCAACTCTTCACCACCACAATCATACTTATAAATCAGCAGTGTTAGTTATACTCATTTTAATGTAAACGCATAAAAAATGTTTTTGATTTGACTCATTCTTACCTCTGAATTGGGCTTCCATGTCCCATGTAGTGGTTATCTAGCAGGCAATTATGGCATCCTTTTGAGTGTGTGCTTTGTCAGCTTAGAAATTTTATTTTTGTCCTTCTTTAATTGCCCCTTCACCATTGTCATTAACATGGATGAGGAATACTTCTCTTTTCCAGCTTATAAGATGTTTCCATAGTCCCTGTCCCCATGCTTGGGAACCTCTAATAGTCTAATATTTTTTTTCCATTCATTGGAAAATATGACTAGCTCATTTGTAATGGTCCATGTGTTTGTAAATATGTAGGAAGAAGTTGTGGTTGAAGTGGACTGCACAGTCCTCACCCATTGGGCACAATGCTCTCTTTTATTTTCAGTAAGTAGTTGACCATCTTGTGGTGTTGGCCACAAAAGCCCAATAGAGTTATAAGCCTTGAATTTTGTAGATATACCTGTGAACCAAACATTAGAGTTATCTGGGACACTTTTGCACTGTGAGGCTCTAATTAGCTAACAGAAGACAAGGAGCAACTCCTGTAGTCCATTTTGCTCCATCTGGTAAAGTAAGTATTTCTTCGTGGAGTAGGCTGAGGCCCCAAACCTCAGGTCAGCCTTGGTCTTGTGCTGCTTAATTTAATGATGGCAACTTTGCTAATACATCTGACTTTATTAGTAGGATTAGTGAGTACCCATATGTTGTTCTTAAGAGTTATAACACCGTGCTTCAGTGATTAAATGTTAGGTATCCAGGAAGCTCCCATAGCAAGCTAAAAGTTGTCATTTGAAGGTGCAGTACCTGGTTGCTATCTTGAGTAGTCTGTGTGTCCATAAACCAAGGGGTCAGCACAACCCAGGCCAGTTTTTCTTGCCCCAGACTCCAGTCTGTATGGGTACAATTTGCTGAGACCTATAGTTTTACAGGACTTGGTGGATTCCATTGGCCCTAGTGACAGAAATCTGCAACTGCATATTGAATGGCCTCTAGAACCTGCTATTGTTTGGTTCCCCTTTTAAGATGGCTTCCTTGTGGGTGACTATTATCAAAATAGTGTCAAGATGTGGCACAGGTTTTCTCCACTGGTAACCCAGTGTTATCAGCTGTTTAGTGTCTCCCTTCATGGTGATAGCTGCCAGTGACAGTAACTTCTGCATGTCTTTAATGATACCGGTCCATAATTAAAGGATCCCAAATATCAAAAGTTATAATTCAGTCAGTGGTGGGCATCATGATCACAGGTACTGGAAATTCACAAAAGTTCCCTACCTTGAGGACATGTACCATGATCTGTCATGTGTCAGTGAGTCTGCTCAAAGCTTCCCAATATCACTATTACATAGTTGCCATTGAGGGGTAGCTGGATATTGCCACTTGGTACCCTGTATCTATTAGACCCATTAAGGTTTGTATCCACCTGCTCTTTCCCTTGAACTTAAACAAGAGCATAGGGTTTCCAACAGCTGGCAGAGGTCCAGGGACCTTCGCCCCATATTTAGCCAATTTGTAAGGGAATAATAAAAAGCTACAGGCAAGGGGTTACTTCCCCACTATCCAAAACATCATTTTCTCAGTCAGAATTATTTTCCTCACTGTTCTGATCAGGGTGCAGGGGGATCTTATGTAATGTTGCTTACCTTCTCCCCTGACTGGCATCAAGATCTCAGACATTGGGGTTACAAGAGTCTAAATATTTTCAATAGTTTGAGTCCTCTTATTTCTAATCTTTAATGGCTCATACTAGGATCTTAATCTCCAATTTAGAGGGAACTCCTTTAGTCCAATTGTGTACCTAGAGTTCTTCTGTAAGAATGCTATTAATTTTGCTCTATTTATTTTTGCTTTAGTAAGCAAAGTCACATTGCACAGTGGTTAGGCCCTGCCCCATCCTTTGTCTTTCCCTGTTTTCTCTTTATATTCCCTTTCTGACCCTTCATATTGTATAACTTCCTGTTGCTCAGTTATGGGGTTGCATATCTGCAACATGCCTATGGAAGACAGCTGTCACTTCCCTGTCATTTCCACTCCAGAAAGGGGCATTATGGTGGTGCTTTCTTACTGTTTTCCCACCACCATCCTGTGATTTGGCAAAAAAAAAAGTGGAAAGGTGAATTTTCATTTGGGGAGGTCCCTCTTTCATTAATGCCTCTAATACTGTTAATGAGATTTTTCTTCATACTGTCATGGTGCAGGGTCCTATTGCAAATGTGTTTATCACTTTTACCCTCAGTGTATTTATAGAATCATGAACAATTTTCCATGGAGTTCTTCTTTTTAGGAAGTCTCTTGCAGTTAGAAAAAACAACGTCATGCACTTAGCAATCCAGATGAAATGTTTCACAGGCTTGCCCATTTCTTTTACCAATTGTCCTGTTTGAAAGGGACAGAAATATGTTGTACAGAGGGTCAGTAGTTAACTTTCTCAGACTGCAACTCTCAGCCCTAGATAACTAAGTCTTCAGTGTCCCTCATGGAACTGATACACTTACTAAACCATATGATCATCTCCTGGCTTATGCCAATACCTAATTTGTAGCTTCTGTATTTTGCTCTTGAAAAAAAAATGTATAACAGTTTGGATATTAGCAATGCCATTGGCAGTTCAGTGTTGAGTTCAAACAGTACAATCCTGTGGCTCACATTAATCCAGTCAAGGTGGAACATCCTGTAAATTGGCCCCAGAATCTCCTTTAGAGTCATCTACAAACATTGAGACCTGAGTGTGTAAGCAATTGGCAGGGGAGCATGCAGGTAGCCAGGAGCCAGGGTGTATTTTCCCCACTCTTCCTAGAATCTACCTCCTTAATTTCTACCCTAATCTTCAGCAATAATTCCTCCCTCTTAAAGAGGACACTGCCTGAATCCCACTTCTCCTCAAATGGCCAGTATAAGGCAAGTTCCTAGTCAACCAATCACACCCATTGGAGCTTGCACCATCATGTTACAACTGAACTGACCACTTATTTAAGCCCACACAATTGCTTGCTGTGCTATTTTGGCAATCCAGTCAGCTACACCAGTCTGTCATTCAGAAAGAGAGACATCTAAAGAGATTTTAATCCACTTCAAAATAAGTGTTTGAATCACCAAATGAAATATTTTTCACACATAATTAGATAGAACAATATTTTACTCACATAGAGATGACACATTGGGGCAGATTCACTGGTGGAAATCAGTTCCCCATAGCCAGCCAGTCTCAATCCTTAGCCAGTGAAAGCTGACATTTTAAGTGCTTCACCCCTCACTGTTTGAATATTCTAATGGAAATGACTGGTTCCCCTCCTGCAAGGACAGATGTTTAGAATTTGTGTGAGATATCATAAGACATGCTAACCAAAATTAGAATTTCTCCAAAGAATATTTTAAAATGCTTGGAGCCATAAATGAAGGAATGTATTGGCTATCCTCATATCTAGTAGGGGATTATATTGTGTCCTGCCAAATGGACAGACCAGGTGCTGAACACAGGATGTAATTGTGGATCCAAGAGAAAGGCAATAGGTATTACTAAGACTGTCCCATGTCACACATTTCCATCAGGAATTGTTTGTTCTGCATAATGCAGAAAGAATGAATGAATCAAGCATGTTATGTATCTTTTCAGCCATATCACATGGGAGTGCAAAAGCATCTTAAGTGTATTCTGTGTTTAGGGACAGAGGCTTACAGTCAACTTTTTAATGAAGAAAGCAGTTTTAACATGGATCTCACTGCTATAACAATATAGTGTCCTATTCTCCAGGTGTGCTCTTATTCTAAAACCTCTATTTCTTGTTATAAGTATTTGTATAAAGTTGAACAAAAACATGTCAGATTTGAACTGAATTACCTAATTGATAACACTTAATATTCCCTTCCAGGTTGGCAATATTCACTATCTTGAAATTATTTCAAACATACAGGCATGTGATATGGTACTCATCCATTGTCTGCTCCATGTGATATCATGGTTTACTTCTAGCTAAAAACCATCCAAAACATTGTCCAAAATATATTAACAATGTGAAACTTTTTCAAAAGGAGTGCATAAATTACCAGAATATGAATTAGAAAAACTAAGATGTAGAAATATATAGCTCATTTTCACACTTGTAAAAAACAAAAGGGAAAATGTTAAACAAAATGACATTTAACAGGAATAAATTAAGTTTAAGAATAAATATAAAATGACAAATTTTAATCAAATGTATTCAGAATTTTTATTTACAAAAAACTGCTTAGAAACTCAAATATCTCTTGAACATTCTGCCTAAAGTATGATTAATCTTTCAGTTCTGTAGGCTATAGATGATGGGGTTTATAAGTGGTGGCACCATGGAGTAGAACATGGCCATGAGTAGATTACTGAGAGATGCTTTATTTACAATGGGTTAAAGAAAGCAGTGAACAAAGAAATAACAAACAAAATGAGAATTGTCAACTATGGAGTACAGGTAGATAAGGCTTTGTTATGTGCTTCCTCAGAAAGCATCCTAAGCACCATTGAAAAAAATATCAATATAGGACTTAAACACAATAACAGAATATAGTAAGACAATACTAACACTTATAGATAATGCTATCAATTCAGTAAACTGGGCATTTGGGCATGCAATCCTGAAAATTTGAAATACATCACGGAAATATTGATTGATTACATTAGTCTCCATGAAGGGAAGCCTGAAAATGGTGCTAGTGTGAATAGGAGAACAGTTTAATTCATTTCCCCCTGAGCCAACAGCTGCCTGTGTACACAGACATGGGGTTAAAGTGAGCCACACTATAATACTGTTGGCACATGACAACATAGCAATCATAGGACATGATTGGAAGGAAGGCCAGCTCTGTGGGTACAAACAAGGTAAACAGATAAACCTGAAAGGCACATGTTATAAGAGAAATTGTTTTATAGCCTGTCAGAGGATTCACAATCATTTTGGGAAGAGTAACTGAAATGCAGCAAAGATCTAAGAAGGATAAATTGCCTATAAAGAAATAAATTGGAAAGTGTAGCCAGGGTTGATTACAATGGCAGAAAGAGCTAAATGATTATGAGTCAGGGAACTTAGATAGAACACAAAGAACATCAGATCTTGCAACACTTGGAACTCACTGTAGGTTGAAATATCCATGAGGAGGAATTCTGTGAATATAGTGAGATTGTCCATATCTTCTAATACGTTGTTTGTTCCCTGTAGTCTAAGTATAATATGATGAAATATGCTAAAATCTAAATGGAGATAATCTACATTACTCAAATTAAATGCCACCATTGGAATCAATATATGATTTTTCATGAGGAAATCAGCATAAAGGAAATGGAAATAAAAGATAGTATTTGAAATCAATGAATGCATATATTTGTTTTCATTTTGTTTCCTAACTCTTCTGATATGTTAATTCTACAATTAGAATCAGAGAATCTAAGATCACTAAATGATTTAAAATAAAAGAAAAATCCATAAATATTTCAGTTTTTGAGACAAATTTGTACTACTTCAGTAAAATTTCAGTAAAACTGTTTTGGACAAAAGTGATTCTTTTCTCATTTTCCCCCTTAGTGAATGATCATCCCAGATATGCTGTCTAAGATAGGCTCTGCATCACCCCATTTGTTTGTAAAGTCTACAGCTATTGCTGATGCTGTTTAAGTACCAGCTGAATAGGATGATTGCTGATACCTCCAATTTTTGGCCAGCTCACTTAGAAACTGTTCCTATCACAAGGTAAATCAATAATTTTTTGGATGATTAATCCAAAAGAGACCAGAGATATTATATCTCACCAATCTTTTATTTCAGTTGTAATACAAGGCATCCATAAGATCTATTTCTTAATTAATTTGCCCCACAATCCATAAAATTTTTAAATAATTCAGATACTGTGTCAATGTTTCAGTTGCAATTTGTCCTATTTCCCTTACTGTTTGTCTAGTTTACCATTTCACCTACACACAGTGCCTAAGAGAGCCATGACACATATCATTACTCCTCAAAGAACCGTCCCTGCAATAAAGCATGAATCTCGATATTTAATGGAGGACAATTCCCTGTCCAGATACATTGCTTACATGTTGTTCTAGATGTTACTGAATTTTCCTTAATAGCTATTGTAAATAAAACTACTTTACTTTTGTATGTCTTGAGGTATTCAAAATTACAAAAAAAAAAAAACTGTTTCAATCTTAATTATACTTTAAATTGTTAGATTAATTATCTTGAGGGGTAACCTTTGATAAATATTTAATTTGTCTGTGTGGTGAACTTAGCTAATAACTCTCCAAATATTATAATTTATATTGTTATCTTACTTGTATGTAATCTATTTGCCATTAAAATAGTATAAAACTTTGTAAATTTATAAGTGGGTAATAATCATAATTCTAATTTTATGTTCTATCATTGAATATACACATGAATTTCCGGTATTTTTGAAAAATATTTTATTATAGTTTTTTGTATAATATCCTTTCAGTCATTCATATTTCTTTTATGAACATTTTCTTAAGAAAATACTCTTGAACAGACAATTTTATTAAATATCCAATATTCAAGTTTAATGAAGTTTCTATTGAACTAAGGGTAATTTGTAGGTCACATCCAGACTTTGAGATGATTTTTTAAAAATTTCCTTTATCACAGCTATATATTGTTATTGATCCTTAGAGGTCCCATTTGTTTCCTCCTTTGCTTCAGATTTCATATTTCTCCTTGGTCATTATAAATTCTCAAGTTTCCCTAAGCTAAATTTACCATACATCTACTTTAGAATGCATAATGATGGTTAAGTACAGCGCCTTATCTGTAATTGAATGAGGGAGAGAAACTTCAAATTCTCTTTGCTCCTTTTTATCTCTGGTATATTTAGAAATTATTTACTTTACGATTTTAAAATATGGGATAAAGCAAAATTGAATGGAGAATTATACCTCCTGATTTGTTGAACACAAGAAATAAAATAGAATTTACTCATTCTACATAGAATTTTCCAGTTCCTAATATACAGATTATAAATACAAGAAAATGTTCATGGGAAAAACTTCACTGGTCATCTACAGTGAAAAATTATTTTTGTTTTCATGGATTGATAACTTATCTATGTTTTAACATCTAGTTCAAATTAAATTTTTATTCTCAGTGCTTCTGATATTTCACTTTTTTGGTAATTTCAGTAACATTATCTTTTCCACATTTTATGTAAAGCTTTTATATCACATACATTTCATCAGTTACCATTTTAAAAAACAATTACCTAAAATTAATCAGGAGTCAGTAATATTCAAATGCTCTATGAATATTAACTTATAACATGGAACAGAAATAAAGTATGTTATTGAAATTGAGACATGACACAGCTATTTCACCTAATTTATTGAGTCATTTTAAGGAAAAATATAATAAACATATAAAAACATTGTAAATGGTGAAACAGGTTTATCTTCTGAAACATGAATATACTTTTCATACAATTATAGAGACTTCACAAAATCCATGAAACTGCCTCTTTTTTCACAGAATATATTTCATGGAGTGCCTTCTCAGAGAAATTCATATTAGCTTAAATACATGAACAATTGTGCTTCTAGATTCTTTGTACACATGGTTATTCCTTATGAAACACACCTTGGGTCAACCCAGACAGGAGACCTGGAGGAATAGGCATTTCACCCTCCACAGAAGGATCAATTTTCCAAACCCTAATTGGCAGGATTCCTTGGCTATATTTTGAGATTAGTTAAATTTGTAATAATGGATATTATCACTAAAATTATCATATTTTTTCTCATTGAATTTACCAATAAAGTTGCAATCAAAAAGTTTTAGAGCTCCCGCTTTATTCAATAAATTATAATATAGCCATAATATTGCACAAACCTCCATAAGATACATTTGTAACTGCACTCACATTATGGCAGGAAGGCAAATCTTACATGTTTATTATAATAAACAAAAAAAGGGCAACAAAAATTGCCTGGCAGTTACTAAATTAAAGAAATATGAGATACATTTTAGAATGAATTTTAAAATGAAAGAAAGTAAACAATTATGGAGCAATTGGGACTCTTAGGAAAAGTTCTTTAAACAGATTCTCACACAAAGTTTATGACAATAACAAAACATCTTTCAGATTTTTATTTATTTTACCCAAATGTACTTGGGCAGTGAAGGGATATGACAGGAATGTCGTGATACTCTTGGGTTCGGCAGTACAGGTTTGATAGGGGTAGAGTGGGGAGGGTGGGGAAGGGACCAGGTGAACACTGGGGATTGCTGGGTATGTAGTTGAAAGTACAACCATGGGAATGATCTTTCGGCAATATAACAAGGAAGAGTTACTAATTTATGTTGTTGGATGGGGCCACATTTGGACAGGAAACACCTGGGGCAGGATTCTAGGTAGTGTGTGAGTGATCATTTTGTCATAATGTGTAGTACCAGTGGGTGGAGATGCTCATAATGAGTCAGAAACTCTTGGACTCCCATCCTGGGAAGGACTGATATGTTCTCAAACAGAAGGGCGGGATTCTCTCGAGAGCATGGGAAGTTCCTAATAGGGGAGGACAAACCAGTGTGTCAAAACCTAAGTGTTGTTGCAAGTAACTATGAATCCTGTAAAACAAGGAGTGAAGGCTTTTTGTCACCCTGGGCCCTGAGAGGAGGAGGAAGGAGGAATAGAATAGATGGCACAGAGGGTATTTAATGGGCAATGGAAGTGTTCTACATGACCTTGAAATGATGGACACAGGCCAAGTTAAATATCATCAAAATTTATAAAATGTATGATATAAAATGTAAGCCATAATGTAAAACATTGATCATGGTTAGTAGCTATGTTTAACTATTTGTGTATCAGTTGTAACAAATGTACCCACCACATATGAAAAGATATTAATATGCAAGGGGGAAAAAGGGAAAGATGTTGGGCATATGGGAGTCTCCTGTATTCTGCATATGACTTTACTGTGACTTAAAACTTCTTTGCAAAGAAAATAAAAAAAGATTGACACTGGAGAATAAATGGAAGAAAATGTCACTCTGCATAAAAGACAACAGATATTACAGTGATGAAATTTAAAATGCCAAAACAAATGTTTAAACTATTTTTCATTATTTTTTAGTATCCCAAGTTTTAAATTTATTTTTATTTTTAGATTTTAAAATGTTTATCCTTTTTATTTCTTATATTTAAACCTATGATCATTATTTCATTTTCCTATTAATTGTATTTGGCTATTTTATTGGCTTCATTTTTGAAGAAGCTTTGGATCACAGAAGGGTTACAGCTGGGGCAAGAGAGGATAATGGGTGTGGGGTATGAGGGATGAGGGATACATGGAAGGTAGAAGTTCACCTGGATGTATATATAAGGTATATAAATGTGATCCAATGTTCACAAGACATTGTCACAGTGGGTGGAGAGTCACACAATCACCAAAGAATAGTGAATTTCCATCCTGGAGTGCTCTGTCACATTTTCAAATGGAACAACAACTATCCCCCAAGTACAGGAGCAATGACTAGCAAAGGAGTGTGGTCCACTGATGGGCCCTTTATATTGATGACTATGCTCATGAGCCTTTGTTCTTGAATTTGTAACTTAGCCTGATGTTATAGGATGCTTCAGAGTTACCAGCTGATAGCCTCCTTGTTGCTTAAATGTGGCCTCTGTCTAAACCAAACTCAGCTTATAAATGCATTACCTTCCCCCCAGAATGGGACATGACTCCCAGGGATGAGCCTCCCTGGCACTGAGGGATTACTACCAAGAACCATCTAGCAATGCAACTGAAAAAAGACCTCACATATAAGGGGGAAAAGGTAAAAACAAATGAGTTTATATGGCTAAGAGACTTCAAAGTGTGTCAGGAGGTCATCCCAGAAGTAACACTTTTGTACATCTCAGAAGGATCTCACTGATTACCAAGGTGGATATTACCCCAAATAGTGGGGCTCCTGGGGGCTCTCGAGACATCTGAGTCCCATGGTCAGGGCAGATAGATGCAAAATTTGGTGCCTTGCCAGTGGGCCTTACTTTGGGGTTTGTGCTCCTGAGAGTGACAGAGTTGGACTCAGCTAAGGCTTCCCTACACATGGCTCATCTCTTCCTTCTATTTGAATGTATACTTGGTGCTGTAGTTGGTAAGTGTCCATCCAAGAGACTAAATTTTTAAGTTGTCCATCTGCCAGCTGTGCCTTGAGTCTCAATGAATTTGCTACAGCTACTCTCCAGTTCATTGGATGTATCCAGGACAACTAAAAAGGGGGTGAGTATAAACAGCAACCATACCAGGGAAATGAGAAAGCCTACAACTGCAAGCAAGAGAGTCCCATCCATTGGCTGTATGAGATCAAAATCCCCTCTCAATTAGAAGTGGAGTTTACATCATCAATCTAGACTCCTCGGGATTGGGGGATGAACAATGAACTAGGGTGGACTTACTGGTATTTTACTATAAACTTATTATGATTCTAAGAGTGGAAGAAATTACAATGTTGATGTGGAAGCACTGGCCACTGGAGGTTCTAAGGGCAAGGAGAGGGAAAAACAGGTGCAATACAAAGGCATTTTTGGGACTTGGGATTCATTCTGAATGAAATTGCAATGACAGATGTAGGCCATTATATATCTTCCCATAACATACAAAATTGTTTGGGAGATGGTGTAAACTACAATGTAAACTATAATCCATGCTCAGTTGCAATTTCCCAAAATGTATTTATCAATTGCAATGAATATACCACACTAATAAAGGATGTTGTTTATGTTGGAAAATAAGGGAGGTATGGGGAGCGGGGCATACGGGAATTCCAATATTTTTATTTAACATTTATGTAATCTAAGTATCTTAAAAAATAAAAATACATATTTTTTTAAAAAAGGGTGGGTTGGGGGAAAATACACGAAATGTAAGATACAGATTATGGTTAGTATAATATTTTCGGCATGCTCTTGCAGAGTTTATAAAAAATGTATCACCACAAAGGAAGGAGTTGCTGGACGTGTGACATGTGGGATTACCTTTATGATGTCATGCACGTTCATTTTGTAAGTTCACAATTTTAATATACTGTTTATGTATGCTCATATATGAATGATAAACTTTAATAAAAAAATTAATAGAAAAAAAGAATGTACCAGAATCAGAAGAAATTGTCACTGTACATACAAGATAACAGATCTTATAATGATGAAAGATGCAATGAATAATTTTTCCCAATTTTTATAGCATTTTGTATTTTATTTCTTATTTTTAAAATATTTATTGTATTATTAATTTTATTTGATTATATTTTGGATTTGAATTTGGAGTAGTTTTGGATTACAGAAGGGTCACAACTGCAGCAGGTTAGGATCAAAGGAACAGGGTACCTGTAATGCAGGCATGTGTGGGGACCTCACATAAGGGGCATGCCTATTAGTCAAATGAATATTTTCAAGTTGTTCATAGGTATTGTCTCAATGGGTGGAGACCAGTACAATAACAGAAACAATATTGAATTCCCATCTGGGGGAGTCCTGCTACATTCTTTAATAGAATGGCAAGAATTCCTCAAGTACTCGAGCACTGGGGAGTGTAGGAAAAAAAGTCATTATACAAGGCCCTTGATATTGATAATTGTACTTATGAACCTTTTCTAGTGAAATTGAAACTTAACCTAGTATTATATATTACCTAAGATTTATCTCCTGAAAACCATCTTGTTGCTCATATATCGTCTCTGTCTAAGCCAAACTCACCATATAAGTGCACAATGTTCCCTCCAGCATGATATGTGAATTCCAGGGATGAGTCTCCCTGGCACCAAGGGATTATTACCAAGTGTCAACTAGCAATGCATTGAGAAAAAGACCTTGACCAAAAAGGGGAAATATTAAGTACAAATGAGTTTTTACAGCTAAGAGTTTTCAAGTGAGTAGATAATTTATTTCCAGACATTATGCTTATGCACATCTCAGCAGGATGTCCTTCATGGCCACAGTAAACAGTGCCTCTAACAGCAGGGTTGCTGAGGACTCTAGAGACATCTAGACACTCAAAGCAGGGTGACAAGCTCAGGAAATAGGCACCCGGTCAGTGTGCCTTACTTTGAAATTTATGCTCCCCATTATAAGAGAGTTACACTCATTTATAGTGTTCCCACACATGGTTCTTCTGCCACTTTTAGTTGAAAGTATAATTAGCATTAAACTTTTTAAATTTATGTCCCAGAGACTTAAATCTTTGGTCTGCTCATGTGCGAATTTAGCCCTGAAGCTCAGTAGAGATGCAACACCTACTCTCCAGTTCATTGGACTCACCCAAGACAAGTAACAAGGAGATGATGATAGACAATGACCATCTCAAGGAACAGAAAGTGTCTGCAACTGCAAGCAAGATAGTCCCATCCATCTGTCACATGGGATCTAAACCCCACCTCAATTAGAAACAGAGTGGGAAACACCATTCCAAATCTCCTAAGTTTGCGGAATGAACAATGTACTAAACTAGACTTATTATTCTATTTTAGACTTATTATTATTCTACCAATGGAAAACTTTTTTCATTGATATAAGACACTGGCCACCAGAGATTCTGAGGTAAAAGAGAGGGAAGAATACTTGTACTATGGGACAATTTTGAGATATTGATATTGTCCTGCATGACATTGCAATGATGGATACAAGCCATGAGATACATTTTGTCATAGCTTATAAAACTGTGCAGGGCAGAGTGTAATCTCTAATGTAAACTGTAGTCCAAGGTTAGTAGCAAAACTTCATTAGGTGTTCCTCAATTGTAACGAATGTACCACATAAATGAACGATGTTGTTAACATGGGAAAGTATGGGAGTGGGAGTGGGTGGGGCATATTGGAATCCTCTATGTTTTTTATGTAACATTTATGTAATCTGATGCTTCTTTAAACATAAATAATAAAAATAAAAATAAAGAAATGTATAATAATATGGGAGATGGTAAGAAACTCCCAGGAAATACTTGGAAATGAAGTCTCAAAAATGGAAGTCTCCACATATTCCCACAGGTTATCAACTCAGTTACATAATTTGGAATGAAACGTTTTTGAGTAGAGAAAAAAAGTGAAATCTATGAAAGCAAAATCCCACCCCCTGATTTAGTCTAGGACATCGTTGGTTTTATCAAAGCAAGGGATACACTGTGAGGGTTTCACAGAACCCTAACTGATTTTTCCCTACATTCCTAATCACTCCCACTTCTCAGATTCTATGTTTTGTGTTTTTTTTTTTTGGCAAAAAGCAAAACTGAAGATTTCCTCAACTTGATAGAGTCTACAAAATTCCTTATTTGGAAAAAGTACTTCAGAGTGACTCAATTCTTAGAGGAACTGGACCCATTGACATCTGGAGATGAGTAAGAGCAGAAAAGGATGGTCAGGCATCTAATAATGTCATATTATTATAATTTTCATGGAAATTTAGATCAAAAGAGAGTCATGGTAAGCAAAATCCATACAAGAATATGTTCTCTGATATTCCTTGATGTATTGCAGAATATAATTTAATTCCCATAAATCAACTCTTTATATATTTTTGGGGATTCCAGGAAAAATTTATATTCTAAGAAATTATTGAAAACTCAAAATATTTTATAATTCTGTATATCTACTTACAATTACCATATTAAGAATAATACAGGTGATTGTACATTTTGTCATAACCTTCAAAATTGTGTGGGACAGAGTGTAAATTATAATGTAAATGGCAGTACATGGTGAGTAGAAATGCTTCAATGTGTGTTCATCAATTTTAACAAATTTACCACACTAATGAAGAATGTTGTCAATGTGGGAATGTGTGGTTTGTGGAGATAGTGAAGCATATGGGAATCCCTTATATTTTCTATGTAATATTTATGTAATCTAAATTTTTTTAAAATTAAAAAAAACAAAAACTGTTATAATTATAAATAATTTAAGTTAATAAAAAGAATACTTGCCTTATACTGTAATGCAATGATGCATTTAAAAAAACTAAGTTATTTCCCAAAGCCAAAATAAAATTATTTAGGAGAGAGAAATTGCTTTATCCTTTTGAAAATCTCTTTAATCAGAGCTTCCTGAGAGATAGATGAATTCTCATAACTACATCTTCAATTATTCTATTGCAATATGTTTTCTAGTTGAAGAGTGTGAATATAATATTACTTAAAACAGATATATGATTAGAAAAGGGAAAGGACATATAATTATTACATTAAATAATCATACATATTCTTGTTTAAAAAAAATATTCTTTACCAAAACTTGAAAAGTCGTGATTTCTTAAAAAATAGTTCAAGTTGAAACCTGAAACCTTATGAATAAATTTCTCTTATCACTTCAATTAACAATTTGAGTTTGTCTAAACATGCATGATTTTGTAATATCAAGCAGTGCTCATCTGGAGAAAAAACTCCGGAACTTAAATATTAATTATATGTGAAGTGTTTCAGTTTTCTGAGTTTTTGAGATTGTTTCTTTCAAGGAAAGAGAAGGTATATATTATATTTAGGTTCACAGTTAAGATATATCATCCCAAAATTGGGGTGTGAAATCATTTCAAAATTTTTAGCTATTTTTCTAAATGTCTTGCTTTCACATTGAAGGTCAAAGCCTACATAATATTGTATCTTTCAAATGACAAAGAATCAGCAGCAATATTTTGTTTCTAATTCATAGAAAAATTTAGTGTGTTGTGGTACTCAGGGTTTTCAAACTATTTGTGGGATACTAATCCCTAAACATTGCCTTCACTCCACTTTTAGTCCTTCTGGGCACTATCTCAGGATTTAGACTGTCATTATCCTCATAAGAAATATTTATGCTTATGCTTGTTTGATTTTTTCAGAAGTAATTATTTCCTCCCATCTTTGCTGGTGGTTTATGGTCAATGGAGCAGTTTGGTTAGGTAGTGTTAATACTTTGATCTTAGTGTTTGAGTTAAACTCCTTTTTGCTAATGAGTGGGTTCATTGTTAGCAGGTTTATTTTTGCTGCTGATTATTATTACTAGTGGCATTAATTTTTAGAGTGTAGATGGTGAGATTAATTTATTTTAATATCCCATGTACAGATATGGCCTTTAATTGACCTCAAGATGTTTGTTCTGATTTACTGTATTTTTTCCCCTCCTATTATTTTTCTTCAGTAAACCCAAAAGTAGTTTTAGCCAATCTGGTTAAAAATAGAATACATGTCCTTAAAATTCAAGACCCCTAATGAAAACTGAAGCAGCTGTTTTCTCTTGGACATATTAAAAAAGAACTTAAAAGCAAGTTTTGATGGATTTTTGGCACACACACACACACAAATTAATTTAATGACAGCTAACAGAGTCCAATAAACCTGTGGCCACTGAGTGATTATACAGGAAAAAATATCTAGGCAGTAATTTTTAGAACATACTTGTGCTATTGGTATCTGTTGGTGAACATCTTATATTTTGTTATGTTCTTTGTCTATAATATTGAATTAAAAGGTTTGGGGAATTGTTAAACATATTGCTTCTATTCTTGGAAAAGTAGAAGTCTATAAGTGTCACTGTGACCTCTTTTACAAACAGAACTGATTTATCCCAGAACATTTTCTGGCACATAGGCAAGTGGTCTTATTGGGTTGATAATTCTGCAGTACAGGAAACATCCACAATTTTCTTGTTTTCCTCCTATAGTCCAATTTACCCATAGTTAAATGTTTAAAAATTTAAACATTTTTACATTACCCATTCTGATGCCCATTACAATGTCTTAGATTTTTAAAATATTATTGAAGTATATCATTGATACATGAGCATACATAAGCCATAAGTGTATAGTAAAATTTGTGAACTTAAAAAACAAACATGCATAACATCATACAGGGGTCCCTTACATCAACCCACCACCAACACATTGCATTGTTGTGAACATTTGATGAAGATTATGAAAGAATATCCTCAAAACATTACCTAAACTAGAGTCCATATCTTACATTTGGTGTATTTTCCTCCCAACCCACCCTATTATTATTTTTAAAATATATTTTTATTACAGAAGTTGTCATCTCACAAAACAATCATGCACATTTACAGTATTCCCATACAACACCTCTTCCCCAACACACCACACTGTGGTAGAACATTTGCTACAAATTATGGGATAATATAATCAGACTATTACCACCAACCATGGTCCATAGTTTACATTTGGAGTGCTTTTTCCATAGACTCTCATTATCAAAACATATCTTAGGCATTAATGCAAGAATATTAAAGTATTGCTGGTAATCACAGTCCATAGTCATAGCAATTGTATTTTTCCCATGCTTCTCCACATTTCGACCATCCTGAAATAGTGACATATATCTCATCTAGCTCACAGAAGGACAGTCTTGCAAGTGTACCATCAATCATAATTCTCATTCACCTCTGGTTGCACAGTGTTATTCAGTCCCTAGATTATTCTACAGCTTTCTTTCAATTGACATTTATACCCCTAGACTACCCTTTTCAGCCACAATCCCATTTGTAAACCAGATGTTACTTACTATTATGTGTTATGATCAACTCTATCCGTTTCCACACTTTTACAGACACGTTAAAACTTCTATATACATTAAGCCTCAGCAGTCCTTATCAGCCCTCCTCTTAACTCCTAAAAACTTATACTCTATCTTTTAAAACTATGTGCTTATTCTTTGTATTTAGTTCATATTAATAAGACCATGTAATAGTTGTCCTTTTTTGTCTAGCTTACTTCACTTAGCATAATGTCTTTATATTATCATGTTGTCTCAATAGATTTTAAACACTGCACAGGGCTTGAGATTTCTGTTGTTTGACTTTAAAAGGAAAACTGATTCATGTCTATCCTCTTATGTAAATTTCTGGGTGAATGTCTCATCTTTTCACATATGCTATTGGAAAATATTTGTGCACATTTTATAATCCTAAATTCTAATTTGAGCATGAGAAAGTATAATAGCCTTAAACAGTCTTACTGAGTGGCAAGAATAATACATAAAAGGAAGGTGATTATTGAATGAATATATAAGGAAATAATCTTAGGGGTCTAATATATAGGTGTCTAAAATAGTAAAAATCTAAAAAGAACACACTCTTCCTTGAGCATCAATTTCTTAAGCAGTCCAAATCTAAGCTTAGAAGAAAGATTTCACATGAAGTACTTTCAGCCATCAAGCATAAGTTTCAGGTAGCTCTTGGCAAGAGGTACAGAAGGGGTTAGTTTGAAGAATTCATTCTTTTTGTAAACTTCAAGATATCAAAACAGATTTTTATAAGTAAATGAGTTTTCTGAGATGACACTGACTCTTAATAAAAGTCAATAAATGTAAGTATTGAAAACAGAATAGCTGTCTCATGACAATTAAGTACATCTTATTTAAGGAGGGAAAAAAATTGAATTTAGAATTGAGTGCATAGGCTCCATGTCACAGTTTCTTTTTCCTCACTAGTCAATGATTTAACCCAAATTGTAAAGGTTTGTAAAATGTTAATTTTTCTGCATCAGATTTGTATTAAATAATCCCATCCACTTGTAGAGAAGGAGAATGTGAAGGACATAGAAGCTGGGCAATCAGTCATATGTCTGTGATTTAGTAAAGACTGAATGGATTTCTCATGTTGTGTTGGTAGATTTACCATATAATAAAAATTACCTTTGAGGTAAAGCAAATAATGCTGTTAACTAGAAATAAACTGGTTCACAGAGTAATTCAGATCTTACAAATATGACATATTTCTTTTTACCTTACCAAAATAATAGACATTTATTAAGTATTGGGAAGCTATGAAGTTCATGTGGAGGGCACAAGGCTTTCTTAATTTCTAATTTTCACTGGAAATTCAAATTTTTCCATTAATAATTGTGTTCTCTTAATTTTATTCTTTACATTAATTTTTATAATTCATTATAATAATTTTATTACTTCTATTCATTTTATTCATTTTTATTGTTATAAATTTCTGGTGTGTGGCTTTTTTTTTCCCTTTGGTAACATATACATGGCTTAAATTTTACCACATTAAACACATTAAAGTATACATTTCACTGGAATTAATTACGTTCACAATGATGTGTTGCCATCAACACCATCAAATACCAAATTTTCCATTTCTACAGATAGAAACTGTACCAAGTAACCATTAATTCCCCATTCCCTACCCTAGACCTGGTCCTGGTTATCCTATTTTCTAATTTCTAACTTTATGAGTTTTCACATTCTAATTATTTCATAACAGTGAATCTATACAATATTTCCACTTTTATGTCTGGCTTTTTACCTAAGTATGACATCGTCAATGTGAATTGATGCTGCAGCATGTATCAAATCTTCATTCCATTATTATATATTATGAATATCACACATTTTATTTATCATCCTCCAGTTAGTGGACATTTGGGTTGCTTCCATCTTTTGTCCATTGTGAATATTACCATGGAACTATTGGTGTATATTAGCTGTGCAATTTCTTGTATCCAATTATTCAATATATACCTGGAAGTGATGTTCCCAGGACAAATGTTAATTTTTTAATACACAGAAGCTGCTCAATTTTACTGTCCCAAAAAAATTTTACTTTTCCAAAAGCAATACTAAAGATCCTATTCCTCAATATATTCTCCAAAACTTATTTTTCATTAGATGTTTCCAAGTGCAAATAATTTATATACTTGGATAGGTGTATTTCTAAATATTTGATTTTTGTTTGCTTAAGTAAATTTATTTCTTGAATTACTCTTAGATTGTTTGTTACTAATGTATAGATAAACCACTGATTTTCATCTATTAGCCCTGTATATTGCCAGTTTGCTGAATTCATTTATTAGTTCTAATAGGCTAGTTATGGATTTTTCGGGATGTTCTGTTCTCTATATGTGACCCTGTCATTTGCAGACAGGGAAAGCTTAACTTTTTCCTTCCCAATTTGGTTGCCTTTTTTATTTCTTTGGCTTGCCTAATTGTTCTGGCAATAACATACCAGAAAATGTTGTGTAACTGTGGTGATATTGGGCTTTCTAGTATTATTTCAGGAAAATGAGTATGACTGATTCTTTTTTCAACATTCTCTAAGCTACTGCTGAAACCCTCTGAGAAGGTTAATTCAGTTATTTTGCGATTTTCAATTCATGTTTTTCTGCTTGATTCTTTTCTTTTTAATCAGTTGGGCTTTGCCCAAAGATTTTTAAAAATATATTTATATTTATTTATTTGTTTCTCTCCCCCATCCCCATTGTTTTGTGCTCGCTGTCTGCTCTCTGTGTATTCTTCTGTGTCTGCTTGTCTTCTCTTAAGCAGCAAAAAGAAACAACCATGGGACCTTCCAGAGTGGGAGAGAGGCACTCAATCTCTTGTGCCACCTCAGCTCCCTCATCTGCTGCATCCCTTATTGTCTCTCCTCTGTGTCTCTTTTTGTTCCATCATCTTGCTTCACCACCTTTCCTGCATGGACCAGCTCTCCTGCATGGACAAGCATTTTGTGTGGGCCAGCACTCCACATGGATCAGCTTGCCTTTCACAAGGAGGCCCAGGGAATGGAACCTTAGACCTCCTGTATGGTAGATGGGAGCCCAATCACTTAAGTCACATCCTTTTCCCTGTTTGATTCATTTTTATAAACTCTCTCTCTCTTTGTTGGGGCACTCATTTTGTTTATTTATCATTTTCCTGGTATTCTTTCATTTTTTTTCCTCCATGTTTTTGAATGTTATGTTTTAAATGATTTGCTGGTATCTAAAAAGATGCATCTTCTTGTTTGACTTTTTCTTTTTCTTATCTTCTTCCTTTGGATGAGGCATATGTCATTTCATTTTCTTATTGTTAACCATTTTTCAAACTGTATATTTAAATATTTTAACGTGTTACCTGTGGAATTTAGTGCCTGATTCATCTGCCATTTTAGTCTGTATCCAGCCAGTGATATGACACAGATTCCTTTGAGTACCAGAACCAGAATCAATGGAGAAAAATACAACAAAACACTACCTTTCACAGCTTTTGCAAATTGGCTCTGCATTGACAGGTGTTCTCTTCAGACTTTAGCACTCCTTCCATGATCAACCTATGGCAAATACATGGGATTCTTTCAGTCTTTTCTGGTCCAGTTTCTTGTCCTGGTCAGGTGCTGGCAGGCTTGGGAATTTTCCTGTTTACATAGGAATATGAATATCCCATCTTTTCTCCATGGAATAGAGCCGACCCCTTTCCAAGCACCCTAAGGTATGTATTGAAAGGGTAATCCTTTCCCCATTCTCTTAATTTTGACTGATTCTTCCACTTTATAGCTGTGTATAAACTGCTTCTGTCCACAGGACCTGGTTAGGAAGGGTGAGCCAGCATAATGCCCTGATTCAGTACTTCACCCTGATGCCACATAAATTGTCATAAACCTATATGCACCTCCATTTGTACATAGATTTAATATTAAATATTATTATTTAATATTCATATTTTGACAGTAAATATTAACAACAAAGAAATAGTATTAATACTATATTCAGATGGACACTAGTTAGTTGTATACATCTTCAAGAGTTTATGTAAAGAGTATTGATATTTGAACATTAAGTTGAAATGAATTATGTATAAAAGTAATAAGAGGGATTGGTAGATGATTAGATGTATCCTAAATCAAGTATAGCAAGATGTTAACAATACATATGTTAAAGCAATTTATATACATAATAACTCTATAATTCTTTCATCTTTAACATATGTAAATTTTTCTTCCTGAAATGAGCTGTACAAATAGATAGGTATTAAACTTGTTAAGGAAATATGATGCCTACAAAATTTTAAGAAATTCACAGTGATCCTCAAAGGAATGAACAGTAACATTATGTGGTGCCTTCTAAAGGTATAAAAAAAATTCTGCTTAACTTACCATATAGCCCCAAGCTGAATTTCTCATTGGAATATTTTAACATTTTCAAAATGTCCTTATTGTTATTTTAAAGCCAAAGGAATGATAAATATTTTCATTAAAATGTATTCTAAAGGGAAAATATTAAGTTAAAATACTGCATTTTTCAATAGCATAAGTAAAACAAGACTCTAATGAATATTTCTTTGGAAAATACATAATTACTTGCCAAGTTACTCATTTCATGGTGGCAATAAAGCATCCTGAGTAAGGAAAGGAAATATATGGAACTAAGAAAATAGAGAAAATGGAGGGAAGACTATAAAAACTAAATACTAACTTTATATTTGCAGAAAGACATATTCTTCCATTTGAAATGACATATGCAATATTAGTAAAAAGTCCTACACAATTGTTAATGAAAATTCAGGCATAAAAATAAAACTGGTAAAGAGAATATCATAATCAGGAAAATATGAATCATTTATGAGGACCAAAACTGTCAGATATTTCAATTATTTGCTCTCCTAATAACCACTTATATTTTGAGGAATCAACATGAAGGAAATGACTGGAGAGGACCATTTAAACAACTGGCAAAGGGAAGAATAAGCTTTATAGTGGTTAAAAAAGGCATCAAATGTAATATTATAAATTAGAAAAGGAAGCTAGGAAAATATGAGAGGTAGTTTGGTGGAAAAATGAAATTTTGATAGCAGAAAAGATATTATGTTAAAAAATTTAGCAATTTCAGGAATAAATTACCAATATTGTAATAATTTTAAAATAAATTAGTTTTATAAAATACAATATCTCATAAACACAATGTATTTATCTCAAAAGTATAAGTGTGTCTGTTATGAGAAATAATTCTACTTTTGTTATTGTTGGCCACTGGGCCTATGACATTTGTGTTATGCCACATTCAATCCAAGATATGCAATTGCCTGTAAAGAAGAGGGAAATGTCATTACTGCTGTACATTGTGTAACACTTTAACATTGACTCATTCCATGTCTTCTCATGTCAAACACTCATAATTTTACTTTCTCCACTATGGCAAATGTGGATATACTGTCCTAATGAATCTGCAACAAGGTTTTTCCTGCTCAATAATTGAGTAGAAACTCCCAGTGAGCTGTTGATCTTACTGAAGAATTTTTGCCAAACTATAGAGGAGCAATACATTATATGACAAAAGCTGGCCTCATGCAATCATATGGTAATTGCTGTGTCCTGTTCTGACACATTTAAATTTTATATTTCTTAATTTCTATAAGAATCTGAGGGTAATGTTTCTAACCTGGGACACAGAGATCAACTAAATTTAGAGCCATACCTACGACATGTTAATGTAGGAAAAAGTTAGAAAATAAGTATTCAGAATGAGTATAAATGCTCTGAGTTTCTCGAAGTAGAACCTGAGTTGGTCTGAGGATCAGAAAACTGAAATCCATCCACATTCCTTTTATCTGTTTATCTATTCCTGATTAGAAATATCTTTTTTAATATTTTGTGTGAAATGCCATTATCCTCATGTCCTATATTTCCTTAAATACTTCAGCAGAATTTTTGTCTAAGGTAAATGCATTTGTATATCAATCTGATCAATGCACCACAAAATAATAGTAAAAAAACAAAAAAGTTGAACATCAATATTGAAGACAGAAAGTATTCATGAATCAATCTTAATACATTTTGGAAGGCAATATATGTAAATTGGAGTATAATGAATGGTGAAGAAAGCCTTAAGTGATAATATATATACAAGCAGACTGAGGGATAGATACTACTGAACCCCTTAAAAAATCAGAAATTTAGAGCATGCAGGAGAGAGATGGAAAATTAATACTGCTCCTGGAACACTGTGATTTTGATTAGAGAAATATTAACTCATTTAGCTTTATCTTATTAAAACCAGGACTAAAAAGCAGCTAGACATGTGTAAGCTAAAAATATCTGATATAATTCCCCATTTATATTGATACTGAATAATTTGTTAGTGGAAAGGTTTTGAGGATTTTACCAGGTAAGAAGGAGGCCTGCTATGTGGCATTGACAAGGCTCTTCAAAATCAGTGCCAGTTTCAAAGAACGTATTACCTAATTAGCTCCAAAGTACAGCAATCCTAGGCAAATTTTAATTGACTCATTCACAATTTCGAACAGAAATCTCAGGAATACACTGGAGTGCCAAATCTAGATTTTGAATGAAAAAAACAGATTACATATTTTTAAGTGACTTCAAATATACTGAGAAAATTAAGGGGACTATGGGACATTTCGAAACCTCTATTTATTACACACAAAGAGAAGGGATGGATTTGCACCTATATGTTACTGTGACAAAAATCTCTTGTGGATCAAAGAGAAATGAATTTTACATGAAATTATTTATGTTTATGTGCATAATTTCAAGCACAAAAAGATCATTTGGTTTATCCAAAAATTTGAAGAACACTTTTCATTAAATGTAATTGAAATACAAATATGTATTTTGGAAAATATGCTCATACTAATAATGAGAAAATAATCATTTTATATACATTTATTTTACTATAATTCAATCTATGTAGCTAGCTAGGTATCTTTCATTCCACATATTTATTAAATGTTTATAATGAAAGAGCCTAAATGTGATTTCAGTGGCCTTGGAATTAAAATGTGTTCATCAATAGAATGTCAGAAGATGGAAAATTATATGTTCTCACTAGGTTAGGTTGGGCAAAAGTAAAAAAAAAAAAGCAATTAGCAATCCAAAAATTACAAAATAAAATCATATGAAAAAATCTTCAGGGAAACAGAAGATAAGTTTCATGACTAATAGAATTTACCTCATGTTATTCATATTAATTAAAAAAACAAACTTAGGAATATCAATGTACAACATCAGAAATCTGTAAAATAAAATATAAAATTGTATTGAGAAAATCAGCAGAAGAATCAAAAGAATTTTAAGTTTTTATCAGGATTCTGGAGATTAGAAACTAATGAATACATATTTAAGTATCTGCAAAAGACATTGTACAATAATAATACATATGATATAAATTTAAATATATATCTAGACAGAGTACAAATTAAAGTCATATTTCCTAGGTAAAGACCCATAAATTTAACTCTCAATCTCTGTAAGTATATTAGCTGAATCTAAAATTTGGCAGCAGTGTTAATTTCCCAGAAGCAGTTGTATAGATGAGCCAGCTAGGAAAATTTCAATTGAAATTTACATAATAAAATCCCCATTCATCACAATACTGAAAATATAATAATATAACCTGGGCATTGGAAGACTAGGAATGTACTTCAGACTTTTACTGGGATTAATACTTTTGGGAAAATAAGGCTTTTGATATTCATGCACTACTTGATTCTCTCTATTCATCATCTATCTATCTATCTATCTATCACTCCATTTGAATAACATTTTTCCTTAGTTAAACACAAGATCTGAATTTTGTTCAGGTGCTAGATTTAATCATAAAATACATTTTTAATTATATAAAAATATCTAAAGGTATTTCTCTCCTGAAACAGAAACAGAATATTTTCAGGATATATCATAGGCAGCTTTTGTGCATTGAAACCTAAGAGGAACAAGTACTGTTACATGGCATTGATGGGAGCAAAGTAAATTGTGGCCAGCTCCATGCTTTCATATCATTAAAGAAATGCTCGCTAGGCATTAAGCACCAAGGAATGGAGATCGTAAGTGGATTTCCCTTGTTTCTAAGACATTTTAAACAAACATTTCAAAATTCCTAAGCATTGGAAGGAAACATTTTTTTAAATGACTCCAAA
The DNA here is from genome assembly GCA_029593785.1 of Cabassous unicinctus. NCBI lineage: Eukaryota > Metazoa > Chordata > Mammalia > Cingulata > Chlamyphoridae > Cabassous > Cabassous unicinctus. The sequence continues at coordinate 1,967 of JAQZBX010016137.1, read as the reverse complement.
GGCACTGAGACAATAAAGGGGACAGTGGGACATGTAACAATTGTAGTTAATATACTCAAATAGATAAAGGATGATATAGAATTTTTGTTTTGCATTAGAAAATACGTAAGACTTAAGAATCTTATAACTGAGGGATATATTCTGATGGGAATTATGTATGTGCATATACATAATTTTAATCATTAATATACCATTTAATGTAGCTTGAAAAAATTTGATCATTCCCTGTAATACAGACTTTAAATGCACATGCAGAAGAAATATATAAGCAGTAAATGGTCATACTCATATTGAGATAAAAATGAGTTTAGCAATTTAAATATTAAAATTAATAAAACTAGAAAAATTATGCAGATTAGAAATACTTAAGTTTTTTAATTGATTTTGCTTACTTCATTAAAGATATATTAATTAAAACACATGGTTAGAAATACCTATAAAGAACTTCAGAAATTCATAAAATAAAGTATTAAACTTTAGAGAGAAATTTAAAAGGAAGTAATAGAACATTGCTTTTTTTTTGAGTTACTGAATATAGGCTGAAGTTCAATGCATATTATGTCTTTAATACTGAAACTTTTCCAGATAAGGTACTCAAGTCAAAAGACAACTTTTATGGGATTCATTTCAGTTATAAAATAGCTAATTAATGTAATCTCCAGAATTCTGGCTTAGCCTGTGAGAATCAGAGTAAAAAACAAAATTCCATATTGAGAGGATAAGTATTTATACATATTTTTGTTGGGAAAATATTATCATATAATATAAACAGTATCTCATATTCTGCATGTAAAATCAAATTCCATTTTTTGCTGCATTTCATTCTGTAGGGCAGAAGGAGAAACACACTAAGAGATGTCAACCCACTCCAATATGGTGCCATTAAAAAAGATAACATTTGAAGTAGGTAACTAATAAAATCTCCCCCAGCTGTGTGATCAGAACTGTTTGGAGGGAGGATGACAACCAGCTACCAAACCCATTGCTTATCTCAAATTAACTTAAAATTCATAAAGGACTTATTTATCCAAATTTTGGTGGACATGAACTGCAGGTTTTACATTCTGTATGTTATTCACAACATGTCTAGACTTATTTATGTAATAGTAACATTTCTTTTTACATAACACACGAAACCCCTGGTAGTGCTGTCAGAATGTTCAGACTCTTAGGTTATGAAGGGCAATGTATTCTGCATTGTCTTCCTTGTGTTGGAGTAGTCCCAACATATTATATGTAAAATTAAATCCCCTTTTGATAATATTGAATGTGATATATACAGCCTTTTAAAATATCTGTATGCCGAGTCTGGGGATCAGAATATGTTCTGCCTGGTAGAAAATTCTTGTGCATCTCAAGATTGATTTTTTTTTTTATTTGCATGCAACAGCTGTGATTTGTAAAAAGTTGAGTTGAGGGTTTTAGGGGATACTACTTCTATTTTCTCCGAGAGTGATATTGAGAAGCACTTATCATAAGCTAAATTGTCCCCCACTATTGTGGGGCAAAGGTCTTATATAAATGTTTTCCACATATAATAAAGAGTCCAGTTTCCCATAATGCCAGGGATAGTGCAGCCTCCTTTACCCATTTGTTGAGTGGTAAGTAGGTATATACATCTTTCTCTAATTTCAAAACTTAAAATGAATTCAAAGTTCTCCTAAAATATTTTAATATTTTACAATATTTTCTTACAATGATACTGGCAAAATACTAAGAAATATTTTTAATTAAAAGTATTCTGATGGGAAAAAGCCATGCTCTTATTGTTAAGTAAAATATACAGCAACATTGGGGAAGTGACAGGTTGAGTGCCTGCTTCCCATGTACAAAGTTCTAAATTTGATCCCGGTACCTCATAAAAATAAAACAGACAAACAAATAAATGAAAAAAAAAACTGATTGGGGGTGGATATAGCTGATACATTGAGTTTTCCATGTATGAGGTCTTTGTACCTCCTAAATAT